>JADBJO010000141.1:262500-265000 GCA_016801955.1 Conus betulinus | reverse complement strand
TATCTATCTATCTATCTATCATCTGTCAACACGCTGAGTGACATTGTCAAGAGGTCACACCAACATGCTTATTTTACCATCATCATTAATGATGACAAGCTGCTTTTATGCATATATCGGTGTCGGGGGGACCATGAGATGCCGTTGTCACAGATTCATAATTGAACACTGCCGTTATGGCGACATTACACCTACACACTGTCATTCCCAAAGAATAATGGCTGCCATGGCACGCTGGTGTGGTCACAGGGTCGACATGACATACTGCCATTATCCGAGAGAGAAGATGGCACACTAGTATGTAAACAAGATCGTAATGACAGGCTGGCCTCGCCCTAGGATCGCGATGACACAAAGGCATACTAACAGGTTTGTAAGGACACAATGGCCATCGCCATGGCACATCACAGAAACACACTGACTGGGTCATAATGATACAATTCCAATTGCTGCGGAACATCCAAATGGCACACTGTCATGGTCATAATAATGCAGTGCCAATCTCCAGGACAGACTACAACGGCACATTGTCAGGGTCATAATGATACAATGACACATCACAATGGCATACTGTCTTTGTCATGATGATGCAGTGCCAGTCGTCACGGCACGTCAGAATGGCACACTGTCAAGGTTATAATGATGCATTGCCTGGCACCACTGCAAATCAGAATGGCACACTCAGGATCATCACGATACATTGATTGGCGCCGCAGCAAATCAGAATGGAGAACTCTCAGGGTCATAATGATAAAATGCCAGGCGCCATGACACATCACAATGGCACACGGTGTGTCATAATGATGCGATGCCAGGCGCCATGACACATCACAATGGCACACGTGTGTCATAATGATGTGATGCCAGGCGCTACGACGCATTACAATGGCACACGGTGTGTCATATTGATGCGATGCCAGGCGCCACGACACATCACAATGGCACACTGTGAGTCATAATGATGCGATGCCAGGCGCCACGACACATCACAACGGCACACTGTGTGTCATAATGATGCGATGCTAGGCGCCATGGCGCCTCAGAATAACGTATTGTCAGAGTCATAGTGACACTGTGCCAGTATTACACGAATATAATGACATGATACTGTTGAGTGAGTGGTCTTCAGTTACTCATCGTCCATGCGGCAGGATCATTGCGACGTTGACGACAGATGAGCAGGCCTTGTTTCGGGAGCGGATCCGAGCTTTGGAGAAAAAGCTGTATCCGGGATTGAAGAAGTTTCCACTGGACAATGACGGTGTCCGACTACTTCATCAACGAGTGTAGGCTGGCTGCCAGCAAGGTAAACACACTTGGCTTCTACCTGTGTGTGTGTGTGTGTGTGTGTGTGTGTGTGTGTGTAAGTGTGTGTGTGTGTGTGTGTGTGTGTGTGTGTGTGTGTGTGTGTGTGTGTGTCTTCATTGTCATTCATCAGCCCAGTACCTTCTTTTTTTATTACAACGCAGTCCAAAACAGGTTTTGATCTAACATCCAATGCAATGTTTACCATGACAGCACTTATGAAAACAAGTGTTGATAGTTTATCCCATGCCTTGTTTACGTTATAGCGCTCTTCAAACAGGCTTTCTAGCAGCCTAATCCTTATTTACAATTATGACAATCTTTGAAAGAGACATCTATCCAACAGCCCCAATGCTAGTTCACCGTCACAGTACTCTTTAAAATACATATTGATTCATTTGAAACATATTCTTTTAGTGTTGGGACTTGCATGATGTGAGACACAAACATTTTACAGCAGATTCCATGAAAACCTTGTTCAGAGATGTTCCACCTGATGCGATCTTTGATTCTTGAAAAAGATGACCATTTTTCATCGGATCTGAGATTTTATAGTTGACAGATTTTTAACAAAATTTCGGGTGGGTTTTTAGAAGAAGATGTATGTCAAAGAGTTGTGTGAATGAATGACTTCAACGCGGGGGGTGACAGCCCTGATATGGCCCTTTGCGGTCGGCTGGGCTATAAGCAACATTACCTTACCTTACCATACCATGTCTCACTCGCCATTGTAACACTCTATACCGCGAACATAACAATTCGACAAAACTCAAACACAACGGAACTTTGAATGTTCCCCAAACATTTTAGAACGTTGAAGATATCTCAAACTTGAGTAACTTTCAACATAGCCCAATTATTACAGAATGATGGCTGTACCCGTAAGATCATAAAATTTGGGATTTACTTTGCTTGTATCTCCAAGAAATCGGATAGAGCCTGTGTAAATAGCAGATACAAAACGAGTACGACTTCCAACATGAAGAAATACATGCGAGTTACAGTCTGGCAGTGAGGAAGAACTACAAAAATGCCAGACTGAAACAAGTATTCACAGGGCTGGCACTACTCAGATACAGGCCTGTTTCCCTTGCTTTGGACGTACATGCAGAAGAACAATGCATGCGTGTTTAAGATCCTGTCACTGATGTTCATGATCAATGTAAGGGAATTAGCAACACTTCCACTGTCAGAC
>JADBJO010000141.1:250000-257500 GCA_016801955.1 Conus betulinus | reverse complement strand
GAACTGAGCTTTGGATGTCTGTGTTGCCCTTGAGAGAATTTCTGGTTTGGATCCGTCACTGGTAATGATGGATCCCAGGTAAGTGAATTGATGAACAAATTCTGGTCTCTGACTATAGACACAAAATCACGGTACAGATGGTGGTGTTGTGACTGACTGACATCAATGAAAAATTTTGGTCTTCTCGGCGATGAGTTCAACGCCATTTCTTGCTGATGTTTCATTCAGTCGTTCAACAAGCTTTGTGAGTTCTTGTTCACTGCCCGGCAGTACATCTTTGTAATCTGCAAATTGGGGATTTCTGATGGTTCTTCCCTCCTACAATGCTGAGTGTGCTGCCCTGATCTTTAGGGGCATCAGTCATGACGCATTCCAGCTATATGTTGAGAAGCGAGGGAGATAGAAGGCAGCTCTGACAAAGTGCAGCTTACGTGTGAACCCTTCTGCACAGGAATCTGTTGAGAAGTGAGGGAGAGAGAACGCAGCCATAACGATCTGCAGGTGAAGTATGGAACCATTCTATAGGAATGTGTTGAAAAGTGAAGGAGATAGAAGGCAGCCTTGACGATCTGCAACTGACGTGTGGAACCAATTTTCACAGGAATATGTTGAAAAGTGAGGGAAATAGAACGCAGCCATGAAGATCTGCAACTGAAGTATGGAACCCTTCTCCAATGTACCCTTTATCAGCACCATACTAGTTGCTTTGGAGTACAGTTGCGGGATGTTGTGGATGAGCTTCTGACTGATATTAAACGTCTTCGTTTTGGCCCATGGCGCCTCCTGCCATACCCTGCTGAACGCCTTCTCGACGTCTATGAATATGCAGTACAACTGCCTCTGGTGGTGGAGACGTTTTTTTTGCGAAGGGCACTTAAATATAACTCGGTTCGATGGTTTTTCTGCCATTGCGGAATCTAGCCTGTTCGTCGGCAAAGACGGCATCTTTTCATCTTTTGCAGTGGCAACCTCTTCAGAATGTTCTTGAGCATTACCTTGATATTTCTAAGCATTACTTTGCCCTTCCCCGTGTGAAATATATCCATCTTTACCCACCTGTATTCTTTTTGGAGCAGATATCACCTGTAAGCATCAATTTGTCCAGTTTGGCTGATTGAACGCACGTAATCACCTGTTTTGGCCGTGCGGCAGGTGCAAGGTCACTGGTTCAAGTACACGGAGAAAACCAACTCCATCCTGCAAGAGGCTTTTCGCCTCAACGTCAAGCGCTCCCTGATGGTGATGTCCAAAGCCATCAACGGGGACGCCAAGTCCGGACCCTACCCCCTCTTCAACGTCAAGGTGGTGCTGGAGAAGAACAAAGTGGGTGTCTCTTTGTATTGTACCTTTTCCTTGCATGGGTATGTTTTCGTTCTTCCCCACAGACGGCGTCAGCTTGGCTGCTTGTTCTGGGACCGGGCAGAACAAGCTTGGCTGCGTAAGTGTAGGAGGAGTCCTGGTTCTGTTTGTGTCACTATTTATCTTAGTTCTTTGTGTGTCACCATTTATCTGAGTTTTTTTTTATATCAGCAGCATATTCATCATCCGATGAGTTCCTTAGGTGTCATCGTAGATGTGATGTCTTTGATTAGTCATGTCGTTTGATGTCATCGTTTGTGATTTGAGTTCTTTGTGTGTCTTACTGATCTCCATTTTTTTTGTGTGTCGTCAATCTTTTTAGTTCTTTGTGCTTCATCATTCATCCAAAGCTTTGTGTTTCATAATTCATATGTGCTTTTTGTGCGTCATTATTCATTTGAGTTCTTCGTGTGACGTCGTTCATCTAAAATCTTTTGTGCGTCATCATTTGTTATAGTTCCTTATGTCTGGGTCTGAGTTTGAGTTCTTTGCGTGTCGTCAGTCATCCAGGTTCTCTGCGCTTCAGCGTTCATCTGGGCTCTGTGTGTCGCACTTCATTTGAGCTCTTTGTGTGACATAATTCATGAGAGTTCATTATATCCACTGTTCATTTCAGTTTTGTGTGTGTCACTCACTATTAGTTTCAGTTCTCTGTGTTCCAATTACCATTTACTTTAGTTATCTGTCTCTTATTTAGAAAGGGAGGCCATCTTTCAAGTTCAGAAAAATGGTTTTATAAAGGAAATAAGGTAGCAATAAGGTAGCGATTGTGAATAGTTATAGGTACTTAGGCTTTACTCTTACAATTAAGGTATCAGTGAACGTGCTGTAGAAGTAGTCCGGAGGGCAAAAGCAAAAGTCGTTGATATTCTTAAAACAATGTGGATTTGGAGGAATGAATATGACAATGTTTTTCAAGTTGTTTGATGCACAGGTCAAACCAATGCTGTTGTATGCTTCGGAAATCTGGAGTGTCACTCAATTGAAAACAGTCGCATGTCTACATCTGTTTGCATGTAAAAAGGTTTTGGGTGTCAGCTTGAGGACTCCGAACAGAATGACGTATGGTGAGACCGGAAGATACCTTTTACATATAGATAGCACTATATCTACTCTTCGATACTGGTTTTCTCCGCAGAAAATGAAATGGACATAACACGTTTGCCACACCAAGCATATTTAATGCAGCATAATTCAGCACTAAAGGCTGAAGCAGAAAGACAGTCAAAAGTTAATAACTGGGTGTCATCTGTTAAAGCATGTTTAGACAGATATGTTTCTCGGGAGGTATATATAAATGGAATGATTGGAAATTATAAAATGTTCTTGAGAATATTCAAACAAAGAATGATAGACTGTTTTCAACAGACATGGGAATCCAATATTAAGGATAGCGACAGATTTAAATTTCTATTGCTCTTTCAAATTACTTCCACACCGTCAGCAATACTTATCAATAATAACCATTAGCAGATTTAGATCAGCACTCACCGGATTCAGATTAGGCATAAATGATTTAAAGATAAATGGGCGCTACAGGAAAATGATTCTGTCACCATTCACATGAACTGAATGTCTGTCCTCGTTCTCCTTGGTTGGTTGTGTGTCACCATTCACCTCAGTCTGTACCTCACACCTCACTCTTCAGCTCAGTTGTCTACGTTTTACTATTATTCGTAGTTGTCTATGTTTCGTGCACGTTAGCGGTCGGTGTGTCACTATTCACTTAATTGTCTATGTGTTATCATTCTCATTGGTTGTCTATGTGTCACATTTACCTTAGTTGTATGTGTGTCATTATTTGTCTAGGTTGTCTTTGTGTCATTATTCATCTTAACTGTCTGCGTTTTCATCCTTCTCGTCAGATATCTATGTGTCAATTTTCGTTTTAGTTGTCTCTACGTACTACCAATAACCGTGATTGTCTTTGTTCAGCATGATCCTTTTTCTGTAGGTCATCATTTTCCATAGTTGTTCGTGTGTCATCTTTATAGTTCTCTGTGTACCAGCATTTACGTTAATTATCTGTGTGCCATCTTTTTCCTTAGTTGTTTGTGTGTCATTACTCTCATTAGTTGTGTGTGTGTGTGTGTGTGTGTGTGTGTGTGTGTGTGTGTGTGTGTGTGTGTGTGTGTGTGTTGAGTGTGTGTGTGTGTGTGTGTGTGTGTGTGTGTGTGTGTGTGTGTGTGTGTGTGTGTGCAGATCGAGTTCAGCCCCCACCTCAACCACCTGGCCATAGTGATTAGCAACCTGTGGACGGAGTGTGTGGAGGTCCTCACTCACTTCGCCAGCCTGCCTGTCGCCCTCGGTCTCCGTTCCATCGCTACTAAGGTCAGTCGCCTGGCTCTTCATCTGGTCACGCTGCTGCTGCTTGTTTGGGATGATAAAAACATTAATGATAGAGATATGGTGGTGGTGGTGGCGTTGATGGTGGTGTTAGTAGTGGTGGTGGGAGTGGTGGTGGGAGTGGTGGTGGTGATGGTGGTGGTGTTGATGCTGTTGGTGGGTGGTTGGTGGTGATGGTGATAGTGTTGGTGTTAGTGTATGGTGGTGGTGGTGATGGTGGTGCGTGCGTGCCCGTGTGCGAAGGTGTGGTGTGTGTGTGTGTTGTGTGTGTGTGTGTGTGTGTGTGTGTGTGTGTGTGTGTGTGTGTGTGTGTGTACGTGCCCTTACAACTCTTAATTACAATTCTGTTGGCTGAAATACTTGCGTTCTGGAGTGACCAGTCACCATGACATGGCGCCTTTTTTTTCGTGCCTGATCCATATATTTTGTTTGTTGTCCACAAAATATGTTGTTATGCTTGTATTTGTAGTCATCTCCGCTGAAACCAAATCTTGAGATCTTCTGTGAGTGGTGGTCTCTCCAAACCATGTGTCTGCGTATTTCCGTAAGCCCTGAGATATTGCTCGCTTCTATCTGGCTGGCTATTTGTTTGTTTGTTGTTTTTTTTTAAAGCACGCCGACACCCTGTTGTAGTGACTGTGCATTCCTTGAGAAGTCCAACGGATCATGTCGAAGCGGAACATAGTTTTAAAGGGAGGTGACTGCAGGCGGAAACTGAAACAGATTTCAAGAACAATTCTCAGTGAGTCCGCCGAAAACAAGGACAAGCAAATTACAAGGCAAAATACAACCTCTTAGGTCTTCGCGCCAGGCAAGATAAACAACTAGTTGCAAAGTGACGTTCAGGACAACGAAAACGAAGAACCAGCAATCACTTTTCGTTTCACATTCGGCGCAAGATGGGCGTTGGGTAAAAATGTTCTGTCTTGTCATTTGTTTGTCCATGGTTTGGCGGACTGACTAAGAATTATTCTTAAAATTTGAAGTAGTACGTAGTTTAGCTTCACTGTGTAATATGCCGTGGATAACGCGGTCGTTGGTCATCCGAGCTTCGACTACACAGCAGGTTTGCTGAATGGTTGTTCAACGTGGCATTTAGACGATTCAAGAATGCCCGCTGGTCCTCCCCTTAACAACACATTGCTGTTTGCATTGATGTCCGTCATGGCAATTCCGCAGACTGGGCGCAAGATGGCGTTGAATGAATAATTACAGGCTGGGATCCGAACCCACAACCTGAGGCCCCTCTTTTTCTGGACAAGTGCATATTCAAGTAGGCCAGCCCTCCATCCTATCTGAAGACTTATTCAAGATATAGAAAACTGCATGGAGCTAAACGCAGTTTCTTAATAAAAGAATCCAACAAAGAAATTACAGACATGTATTCATATCCGATACGGTTCGAGCTAAAGTTCAATAAAGCCGCAACAGTACCGGACACTACTCAACAATTGTGTTTAAGTTCTTTCCTGCTTTCTTAGATAGATAGACTGGCAAACAGAGAGGCAGGCAGGCAGGTTGGCAAACAGAGAGGCAGGCAGGCAGGCAGGCAGATTAATTGATTGATAAAATGTAGATAGTTAGATGGTGGGATAGATCGAGAGATAGAGATGAAGAGAGACAGACAGATATACTCACTTACCTGCGAATAGAAGGACCTCCTTTCAAATACTTCAAACAAACACAACCAAGCTAGACATCAAGTACCGAAAACCTACTATATACGAAGAAGAAAATGATTGTTGCAACTTGTAATGATGTTCGAAATTTTTAAGACCACATTTGGGCTACCATCAACAACAAAAGGAACATACAGTGTGCCACCACCAAAATCTTGTTTGAGAGAGAGAGAGAGAGAGAGAGAGAGAGAGAGAGAGAGAGAGAGAGAGAGACAGACAGACACAGACAGACAGACAGAGAGAGACAGAGAGAGAGACAGAGAGAGAGAGACAGAGAGAAAGATTAACTGAACACAAGACGGAGTGTCCCGTGTGTCAGCATTTCTACAAAGAGCTGGCCAAGTGCGAGGAGACGCGCAAGGTGCACAACCTGATCATGAGCGCACATGCAGAGCAACGCCCAGAACCTGCAGAACTACCTGACCACCTGGGACAACTTCAAGGACATCTGGGAGATCAACAAGGACGCCTTCATTCGCAGATACCAGAAGATGAAACCCACCGTGGCTTCTTTCGAGTCGGATATTGCCAGGTGAAGTCCTTCCCTAACATTCAATCTCTCTCTCTCTCTCTCTCTCTCTCTCTCTCTCTCTCTCTCTCTCTCTCTCTCTCTCTCTCTGTGCATGAGTGCGCGCTGTGTTTATGTGCAGAGTGCGCGCATGTGTGTATGTAGGTGTGTGCGTTGTGTGTGCGTGCGTGCGTGCGTGCGCGCGCGCGTGCGTGTGTGTGTGTGTGTGTGTGTGTGTGTGTGTGTGTGTGTGTGTGTGTGTGTGTGTGTGTGTGTGTGTGTGTGTGTGTGTGTGTGTGGACAGATTGCTAGGTGCAACTATATTTTCATGCATAATGGTTCTGAGTCCACATTCAAGTATTTGGGCTGAAAACGTGAGGAAGGACACTGTAAAGTATTACCAGAGTGAACCATGTGTGCACAAACTAGCCTAAAATATAACCATAATCACCCCAGTATGAACTTTATGGTATTGGTCATTCAAGCACAATACAGCATGTCTACTGTTAACTAATGAGAATGCACATTGCTGATCCAACCCACACGTTGTAGGGCACATAGCATACTTACTGTATATCTGACAGTGTGAATGTTGTGTCATCGTAAAGCATAGATTTGACACCATTGTCAGCAAACGCTGTGCCACTGACCAGGTACACAGAGGTCGCCAACAACGTACAGACCCAGGAGACTGTGCTGAACGTGCAGTTCGTGCTGCTGGACTGCTCTCCCCTGAAGGCGGCCATTGTGGCGCACTGCCAGGAGTGGCAGAACAAGTTCACCTCTCTGCTGCTGGAAATGGCCACCACTGAACTGCACAGCCTCAACGACTTCTTGGTCACCAATGGCAACAAGTACACCCACACCCACAAATCCTTTCAGACTCTTCCCTCGATTTTCTCGCTCTTAATTGCATTCGTGTTCACTCCATCTTCCTCTCGTTCTGTGTAAGTCTGTTGCCATTTACTATTTCAATCATTTGTACAACAGGGGAAATAACTCTCATGTGTAGACGGTGGGTGATTTCTCTGTGTCACGTTTTCCATTCTAGTCTACAGCTGCCTGACGTGACATTGATGTATTCAAAAGGCATTCAATGTGGCCAACATGTTTTCAGAGAAAAGGCAAAGTTCCCTTGAATGACGATTATGCTATTTTCTTTGCCTTAGAACAGTTTTCTTCTGACCATTTAGCACTTTTCCTTTGGACAAGGGTAACAACACATTCTTAACACGCTCTTGAATACGGGCTGACCAGAGGTCACAGGCAACACAATGAATCATCTTAAAAACAACAACATCAAGGTCCTAATACCGTAGATGAGCTTACAGAACTTATGTATGAAGACTTACTGGTAAAATATTTGCATGTTGTTTTTTTTGATTGATGTATAACCCCCAAAGATTTATATTTAACGGTGGTGTGTGTGTGTGTGTGTGTGTGTGTGTGTGTGTGTGTGTGTGTGTGTGCGTGCGTGCGCGCGCGCCTGTGTGTGTGTGTGTGTGTGTGTGTGTGTGTGTGTGTGTGTGTGTGTGTGTGTGTGTGTGTGTGTGTATGTGTGTGTGTGTGTGTGTGTGTGTGTGTGTGTGTGTGTGTGTGTGTAACAAA
>JADBJO010000141.1:185000-245000 GCA_016801955.1 Conus betulinus | reverse complement strand
GTTTAAGAGTCAAGATAGCTTCAAGAACATTTCTTGCAAATTCAAGAGACCTCAAAGTGAGTATAGAGCGGACAACTTGGGTTTTTTTTTAGCATGACAAAACATCTTCATGAACATGTGCAAGTTCAGTAGACACCTCAATGTCAGAGCGGTTTGTGCTACACAGCCCCCTAGTCTATCCAGTTGTCCTGTTATTGATTTGCTTACATGTTCATTCGTTCGTTCATTCATTCGTTTATTTATTTATGTTTTGTCTCATTCATTTGATTCTCTTGTCCCTGTCATTCCTTTGTCCAGTAAGTCATCTCTCTCACAACAAAGAGAATATTTTCCAGCATTTTGATATGTTTTGATGTATGTGTGTCACCTGAGAGAATTTTTCATTATAGATTGTTGAAGTACTCTTGTTATTCACTTCACTGTATGGTTCTATATTGATCTTCGGTTGCGCTGAAGTGGAGTTGAGCTGATTAAGAATATCTGAATGTGAGGCAAATGCCTTCTTTTTCTGGTGTCTTGATGTCAAGCGGTCACCCACTAGAGGAGGCAATGCAATGGAGTCGGTAGTGTAAAGTGGTGCGTGTGAGATCAAACACCACTTACTGAGCCGACTGCTGATGGATCGATGAGGATGATGTCAATGTGACTATAGTCTTGCACTCTAGCTTTGTGTATGAATCCTGGCGTCACCCAAGCCTGATAGATATAGGAACCTGCAATGTTGGTCAGAAAATCAGAATACCAGTCTCAGAGAGGCAGCCGTTGAGATGATGAAACTCACCTACGTTCAAGTCTTCTTGTTTGAGCAAGCAGCACAGACAACCGATGAACGAAAAATCCCACAAATAAGATCATCTCATGGAACTCGAACCTAAGACCTTCCACCTCTTGGCCCAAGACATTGACCACTGCACTACGGTGCCAGATAAAATGTGCAGTAAGTTTTATTTCCCACTTCATGGGACGTCCGGGACAACGTGGGCAGTAAGCCCAGGCCTGATGTAAAACGTCGAGGCTGCAGAATGCTTTATTGTCATCGTTCTGGATAACAGTTCATCTTTCGGTCTGTATCAAACATTTCAGTGCCAGCACATATGTTTGATTCGCTGGTGCCAGGAAGAAGTGGGACAGTATTCATAGTGATCACTTCATACACCAGTACATAGCGATTATCAAGGTAGACGAAGAACTGAGAAGTGGTTTGCACCGCAGACGTTGAAGTGGAGCAGTACTTTTGCCTTTGCATATTATAGTAATCATTTCAAACGAATTATTGGGATACGAAGAGTTGGACATGACAAGTAATGCAGTGGACCGGGCTATTTGATGGATGTTTCATACTGCGTCGAGTTAGACATGACCAATAATGCAGTGGACCAGGGTATTTGATGATTAGTTCATACTGCATCTTTAAGTGCAGTCTTGGAACTGGCGAAGACCATGAAAGCTCCAGCGACCAGTGCACATGTGTCTCATGTATAGCAATTACGTCATCGGTCAGTCAATGTTATTCTCAACCGTCAAGGAACATATAAAATAAGAAATAGAACATACGGTGCCACAGTGTTGGCACAGCAGGAAAACTGACATGATCTGGTGAAAATAGACCCACAAACCGGTGACTGCATCTGACAACCTCAGCTATGAGTTCAACACGGTGAAACGTTATATGGATGGGGCTCCTTTATATAAGAGGTGAAAGGATAGTTTTAAAAAAAAATGTAAATTACATCTTATGTGAAATAATTATAATCAGAAATACATAAATAAACATTGTTTGAGATGATTCATGCTTAAGGTATGAACCAAGTGTTGTAAAGAAACTGAACTAATACCTACTATTTTTTTTTTTGCATTGAATGATTGCACGCAAGTTTGGATTAGTTGACGCTTTTACGGTAATGGAATGGAGCAGTGTCTGTTATAATCAAATATTTACATACAAACGCATATTGATCCTAATCTCCAGTGCTCAGATGAAGGCGCGCATGCGAACAGCGGTTACGTTGCCTGCTGCACGTGCACTATTGCAGGACAAGCACTGGGAGGTGGTGGACACCACTAAGGCTCGTGTGGACCA
This sequence comes from Conus betulinus, assembly GCA_016801955.1. Classification (NCBI taxonomy): domain Eukaryota; kingdom Metazoa; phylum Mollusca; class Gastropoda; order Neogastropoda; family Conidae; genus Conus; species Conus betulinus. The sequence goes on along the minus strand of JADBJO010000141.1, from coordinate 242,920 downwards.
GTTCCGCCGTACCATGCCCCTGGTGTCAGACCTCAAGAACAAGGCCATGAGACAGCGACACTGGGAACAAATACAGGTCAGCTGCGCCTGCGTTCACATGCACGCGGGCATGCATGTGGGGTGGTGTGTGTGTGTGTGTGTGTGTGTGTGTGTGTGTGTGTGTGTGTGTGTGTGTGTGTGTGTGTGTGTGTGCGTGCGTGCGTGTGTGTGTGTGTGTGTGTGTGTGTGTGTGTGTGTGTGTGTGTGTGTGTGCTGATGGACGTGTGTGTGTGTTTGATGGACGCGTGCGTGTATATATATGCTTGCCTGTGCACGTTTACGGAACCATTTGGCACAGTGTGCTGTGAATAGCTGGTACATAATTACGTGGGTTTTCAGACGATGATGGACCGCACCTTTGATCCGGCCAGCTCAGAGTTTACCCTGGAAGTGATCATCAACTTTGGCTTCGACAGCTTCGCAGGCCACATCAACGAGATCTCCATGGCGGCCACCAAAGAGCTGGCCATTGAAAACGTATGTCACAGACAATGCTGCATGGATTTGAAATGAATAAGTAGACAGTAGGACAGCTCGCTAGCATGTATGGCACCGAACTTACGGCCTGTGATGTAATTAATGTTGCATTCATTTGAAATGAATAAGTAGACAGTAGGACAGCTCGCTAGCATGTATGGCACAGTGCGTAGGGCGCGTGATTTCATTTGTCGGGCGGAACGTCAGAGAGCTGCTTTTGAACACATTACAGGGGGACGCCCGTAACTGAATTAATTTGCCACACTATTTACATAACAGACTGATTTATTTTGCTGTAAATAACATTGATACAGAAATGCATGTCATGCATCAATCATATGTGTCAGAGTTATTTTAACCAAGAACTGAGCGACGCTAATGTGTGCACGTGGCCATGCTTGGTGACGATAGGTGTGTACACATAGTACTTGTTGAGGGATAGTATTATAGACGTGGTCACTGTGGACTGATAAAATGTGTGTCCATGTTCATGGTTGACTGACGGTAACATGTATACATTATAGGCGTTTACTGACGGTATATGCGTGGTCACTGTTGATAACAGTAATCTGTTTTATGTTATCATTGTCGGCTGACAGCTAGTACTCTTAGACACGTGGCCATTGTTGACTATCGGTAATCTGTTCATGTTGTTATTGCTGACTGACGAGAAAGCGTACATACTGTCATTTTTGACTGACTGTAATGCGTACATGTAGTGAAATTCGATTGACAGTAATGTGTACACTTGGTCATTGTTGACAGGAAGTTACATGTTCGTGAGATAATTGCTGACTAAATGCAGTGTGTACATGTGTTCATTGTTGATCAACAGTAAATGTGTTAATATTGTTAATTCTGTATTGTGTGCACGTGATCAGTGTTATGTAACAGCTATGTATACATGCGATAATTCTTGAGTGACAGTAATAGTCATTGTTGATAAACAGTAATGTGTTCAATTTCTCATTGCCGACTAACAGTAATGTGTTCATTTTTTCATTCTTGACAGACAGTAATTTGTACATGTGGTCATTGTTGACCGACAGTAATGTATACATGTGGTCATTGTTGACTGACAGTAATGTGTATATGTGGTCATTGTTGACTGACAGTTGTACATGTGGTCATTATTGACCGACAGTAATGTATACGTGTGGTCATTGCTGAATGACAGTTATGTGTGCATGTGGTCATTGTGGACCAACACTAATTCATAAATATCACTGTTGCCTGATGATGTGTACACATGGTCATGGTTAAATGACGGTGATGTGTGAAAGTGATCAGTGTTGACTGACAGTAATGTGTGAAAGTGACCACTGTTGACTGACAGTAATGGGTGAAAATCATCATTGTTGACTGACAGTAATGCGTAAAGTGATCATTGTTGACTGAAAGTAAAGGTGAAAGATTCATTGTTGACTGACAGTAGTGTGTGAAAGTGATCATTGTTGACTGACAGTTATAGGTGGAAAGTGATCATAGTTGACTGACAGTTGTAGGTGAAAGTGATCATTGTTGCCTGACAGTTATAGGTGAAAGTGGTCATTGTTGACTGTCTGAATGTGTGAAAGTGATCACTGTTGACTGACAGTAGTGTGTGAAAGTGATCATTGTTGACTGACACTAATGTGTGAAAGTGATCATTGTTGACTGACAGTAGTGTGTGACAGTGATCATAGTTGACTGACAGTAGTGTGTGAAAGTGATCATTGTTGACTGACAGTAGTGTGTGAAAGTGATCATTGTTGACTGACAGAGTGTCTGAAAGTGAATCACTGTTGACTGACAGTAATGTGTGGTCGTAATCACTGTTCACTGACAGTAACGTGTGCACGTGATGACTGTGAACTGACAGTAATGTGTGCATGTGGTCGTTGTTGACTGGCAGTAATTAGTGCACGCGATGACTGCTGACAGGGGCTGGCGCACATCAAAGAGTACTGGACCGCTTGTGAATATGACATGGCTGCCTACAAGGACAAAGGCCACTACAAGTTCAAGTGAGATGCGTGTGACTGCAGCAAGGTTGTGTAGAAAACAGTGTGCTCTTCAGACAAAAAGCAGTTTGTCATCTCTTTACTGGTGGGCTGTGTGTAGCATTATTCATTACCAACTGTCGTCTACATCGCAAGAATTCTCCCAGTCTGTACAAATGAATAATTGGTGTGTGTGTGTGTGTGTGTGTGTGTGTGTGTGTGTGTGTGTGTGTGTGTGTGTGTGTGTGTGTAGTCCGTATATTTCAGGTCTAGTTGCAAAGTGAGGCGACTGCAGGCGTAAATGTAAACAAATTTTGAAAAATATTTATAAGGCAAGATACACAACACTCAGGACAACAAAAATGAACGAGCAGTCACTTATCTTCATCCAATTTGGCGCAAGACAGGCGTTGAATCTGGTCATTTTCGTTGCCCTGAGTGTTGTGTATCTTGCCTGAAGAAAAAACAAAGAGGTCAAAACGCGTCGTGTTTTGTCTTGTGATTCATTCGTCTCCGTTTGTCGGCGGAGCCTTACATATACTTTTAAAAATCTGTATATTTCAGGTCAAATCCTGTGGACAATTGGATTTTTTTTTCTATCTCATCTTTCATGCAGTTTCAGCGGCAATACCTCCACGCCACTTATTCTGTCTTTCCGTTCACAACCACACCTCAGCTTGTCCTGCTGCGACCCTGGCACCGGGCATCCCCTGGGAGCAGTCAGTATTTTCCGTACTAGACACCGTTACACAGCAACAGATTTTCTCTCCGACCCTAGAGATACTTTCCTCCCAAACTCAATGTTCTGAACAAGGCTTGCATAGAAGAGAAGGCCAGTTTGGCCGTTGGTATGGATGACACGTTACACATAGCATGCACCCTGCGTGAGAAATGGAAAGAATGAAGGAAGTAAGGAAACTGAGTGAACGATATTGAACGATATTGACTGGATGACACGGGAAACGACTGAATGAAGCGCTAGCTGGCAGCTCTTCAGTCGGCACTACCCAGTAGGCAGCCCGTTGTGTAAACGAGTGTTGATTGTAAAGCGCTTAGAACTTTGTCTCAAGCCGAGAATAGGCGCTATACAAGTATTCAAAATTATTATTATTATTATTATTTTCTTTCATGGGAGAGCACTCTAGCTGTGCCTGTGGCAGTTCATCTGTCACACATTCAGCTTCGTCTGTCCCTTCCTCAGACATTACATTCACGTTTTTACATTTTTGGGATTTATGTCCCGTACAGAAAACCAGATACTGGACCCTCAGTGTTAGCTTTCTGTGATCTTCTGGTTCCTTTCATTTCGTTAAACAGATACTGAATTAAAAAGACTGGCACTCTAGCCGTTGTCAAGACAGTGCGGTTGGCTCAGCTGAAGTGTTCTGAACATTTCTTCTCTTGAATGTATAACACCATTTACTTATCAAAGCTGTCTACACATCCTTGGCAGGAGCACAGACGATATCTTCTCTGCACTGGAGGAGAACCAGTTGTCGCTGACCACCATGAAGGCCTCTCGCTTTGTGAAGCCCTTCAGTGCCACGGTGGACAAGTGGGAGAGGACCCTGTCTCAGATTCTGGAGGTCACAGAGATGCTGCTTGTTGTGCAGAGACTGTGGATGTATATGGAGGTATGACATCCGGATGGATAGGTCGAAACAGCTGGAGGTTTAGTTATGGGTGTACGTGTAGAGATGGCTCTGAATGCAGACCGGGGCATGGCTCTTACAGCTCATGGAGGATTAGCTGTGGGTGTAGGTGTATGTGGAGGAATAGCTGTGGATGTAGGTGTGTGTGGAGGATTGGCTGTGGGTGTAGGTGTATGTGGAGAAATGGCTGTGGGTGTATGTGGAGGAATGGCTGTGGATGTAGGTGTATGTGGAGGAATAGCTGTGGGTGTAGGTGTATGTGGAGGATTGGCTGTGGATGTAGGTGTATGTGGAGGATGGCTGTGGGATGTAGGTGTATGTGGAGGAATGGCTGTGGATGTAGGTGTATGTGGAGGATTGGCTGTGGATGTAGGTGTATACGAAGATTGGCTGCGGATGTAGGTGTATATACGAGGAATAGCTGTGGGTGTAGGTGTATGTGGAGGAATAGCTGTGGGTGTAGGTGTATGTGGAGGAATAGCTGTGGGTGTAGGTATGTGGAAGAATAGCTGTGGGTGTAGGTGTATGTGGAGGATGGCTGTGGATGTAGGTATGTGGAGGAATGGCTGTGGATGTAGGTGTATGTAGAGGAATGGCTGTGGATGTAGGTGTATGTGGAGGAATGGCTGAGGATGTAGGTGTATGTGGAGGAATGGCTGTGGATGTAGGTATGTGGAGGAATAGTTGTGGGTGTAGGTGTATCTGGAGGAAGACTGTGGATGTAGGTGTATGTGGAGGAATGGCTGTGGATGTAGGTGTATATCGGGGAATGGCTGTGGATGTAGGTGTATGTGGAGGAATGGCTGTGGATGTAGGTGTATATGGAGGAATGGCTGTGGATGTAGGTGTATGTGGAGGAATGGCTGTGGATGTAGGTATATGTGGAGGAATGGCTGTGGATGTAGGTGTATGTGGAGGAATGGCTGTGGATGTAGGTATATGTGGAGGAATGGCAGTGGCAGTGGATGTAGGTATATGTGGAGGAATGGCTGTGGATGTACGTATATGTGGAGGAATGGCTGTGGATGTAGGTATGTGGAGGAATGGCTGTGGATGTAGGTATGTGGAGGAATGGCTGTGGATGTAGCTATGTGGAGGAATGGCTGTGGATGTAGGTATGTGGAGGAATGGCTGTGGATGTAGGTGTATATGGAGGAATGGCTGTGGATGTAGGTATCTGGAGGAATGGCGGTGGATGTAGGCTATGGAGATATAATGGGATATGTTGGGAAAGACTCTGTATGTGCATAGATTTCTACTGAAGCGTGACTCTGAATGTAGATAAAGGTTTGATACTAGATGTATATGGAGAAACTGGCGTTGTACGTTGCGAGGCAATACAATTATTCCAGAACTGAACATACGTGGTGTCATGGCTCTGTATACGCATGGGATTTGCGGCACCAGATATGCATACGAACGAGTAAATGTCCACAAAAGCATTACAATAGATAAACAACAAAAAAAACTCCATGTCACTAGATACTAGTGCACGTATGCCATAATATACCCAAAGATACCACACTGGATGTACATGAAGGCAGGACACCGTATGCATATATTATGGAAGCTTTGCTCAGGATTTACATGGGGATGTGATACTGAATATACATGGAAATGTGATGATCAGCTTTCTGCATTTGGAAGTATGGGTTTGGGGCGTTCTTGAAAGCTTGCCTCTGAGTCTTACAATGAGATAAGGAGCTACGACTCTGGCTGTACATTGAGCTTTGACCGATGTAAATGTAGTTATGCATCTGAGTCTAGATGAAGATTTCAGACCAGATGTACAGAAGATATGACTGGGCGTACGTCGAAGTACAGCTCTGGATGTGCATGAAAGTACGACTCTCAATGTACATCGAGGTATGACAACGCATCTAGAGATATACGACGCGTGTGTACATGGAGATATGGCTCTGGATATACCCGAAAATATAACTCTGTATTCAGGCAGATGAGTGATGGGATATACATAAAGATGAACTCTCGATGTACATTAAAGCTTCGCTGCGGTACCCTCCTCCATCCCCTCCCCCGGTCTCGCTGAGTGGTATAGGTCTAATTATCAGACGGTTTTTGTTTTCTTTCTGAGAAGGTACTGTCTGTATAGCCGTGACTTTGATTTCATGACAGGTGTGGTCGTTATGTAACATCGTGCCTGTTGTAACTGCAGAACATCTTCCTTGGTGAAGACATCCGGAAGCAGCTGCCTCAGGAATCGGCGCAGTTCGAAAACATTAACCTCCGATGGAAGAGATCACCCGGCGCATGTTCAACACCAAAATTGTTATCCAGTGTTGCGTTCATGAAGGTCAGTTCAACCCTGCACTGCCATTCAGTGCTTTCTTTGTCTTCCTCTATCAGAATCATCGTCCACTGTAGTGTGTGTGTGTGTGTGTGTGTGTGTGTGTGTGTGTGTGTGTGTGTGTGTGTGTTTTTGCTGTCACAACCTCTGCGCCACCCCAGAGGCAGTGCACCCACGCCGCTCATTCCGACACCCGTCCACAGCCACAGCCCGGTCGGCCCCGCCGCAGCCCCGGCACCGGCAATCCACAGGGAACAGTCAATGTCAAGTCGTCAAGAGGCAACCCACCGGAGGAGACACTGCACTGCTGTCGAGTCACTTCGGTAGTGTTCAGTGGCGCCTGTTCTGATCTAACATACGCAGGACACCACCTACTAAGCCCCCTACTGACGACAATAATTGCTTAGTCGCGGAGCCGGCGTGAGTGAGCTCTCCCTCCGGAGGGCGCCACCACGTCCGTCCAGCGACAGCCCCCATGGACTCGCCGATACCGGTGACCCCGACGGAACCAAACCAAGGCCACAGACATGGAGAGGACATCGAAATTGAGGTCACCATGAGAGCAGGGCATGAAGGGCCACAGAATTTGAGACATTTTTTATGCTCATCGATGACAATGAGGATGATTAAGATGATGCTACGGATTTCCATTTCGGTCTGAGACTACATGACAGGGCTGTACTCTACGCTTCCTTTCATAATACATCCTGGCGTCAACCAGGCCCGAGAGACACAGGCATCCGCAGTGTTGGTCAAGAAATTTGAAAAGCATCAATTAAGTGGATGAAACTCGATTGTGTGGTCCCAGTCTTTCCAACTGAGTTCCGCAGCAACTCAACTCTGGGTAGGAGCCGGTCGGGGCAGAAAAACCCACGGCGGCGTCCAGTGTAGTGTTGCCTTCACCCAGTTCAGTTAGTAATTAGAACTGTCAGCCAGTGTGGTTCCCTTGTGACCTTGGTCAAATCACCATCAGAGTTGTCATCCGGTGTAGTGCCCTGTACATACAGGTCCAGTCACTGTCAAAATTGTCATCCAACATAGTGCCCTTTTCATCCTGTGTCAGTTCGTGATCAACACATTGCCATACAATGGCGTACTCTTTTCGCCCAAGTCAGTTCATCAAGTTCATCATGAACATTGCGGAGCAATGTAATGCTCTTTTCGCCCAAGTCAGTTCATCATCAATATTGCAGAGCAAAACAATACTCTTTTCACCCAAAGTCAGTTCATCAACTACATTGCGGAGCAATATATAATTCTCTTTTCACCCAAGTCAGTTCATCATCAACATTGCGGAGCAATATAATGCTCTTTTCACTCAGATCAGTTCATCATCAACATTGCGGACAATATAATGCTCTTTTCACTCAGGTCAGTTCATCATCAACACTGCTGAGCGATGTGGGTGCTCTTTTCACGCAGGTCAGTTCATCAACCACATTGCTGAGCAATGTAGTGCTCTTTTCACCCAAGTCAGTTCATGGTCAATATCGCCAAGCAGCGTATTGCATTTTTCACTGAAGCCAATTCATCATACATATTACTTCGCAATGTAGTGCTCTTTTCTCCCAAGACAATTTGTCCTCAGCATTGCCACGCAAGGCAATGTTGATTTGTCTCAACAGTGAAGTCAGTGATCCACAAAGTGGGTAACTGTCGTTTTGAAATCTTCATCTCCATGTAGAAAATGATGCTATGCGGTTGCCACTTCTGTACAGTTGATGGTGCTCATAATGCGTTCACTATAACCGTGAAGTAGATGATGTTCATAAGTGAAATCCAAAACATGTATGGCACTGTGTGAAAAAGGTGGAGACCGATAGTCAACGAGTTATCTGAAGGGGCATGAAAAGTACCCATACCTGAGATATCATTTCTTCCTGACATTCCATACACCTATATCGTTGCTTGAAGTCCAGTTCATGTGTTTTGTGTCTTTGCAATCATGTCAGTGTGGTATTCAAATCATATAGATATAGTTGTGATGAAGTTCTCATGTGTCATTAATCTTATGACCACGTTATATTGAGCTGACGATAGATAGAGAACTACAATGACTATAGTTCATATGTATATGATTGTTATGGTATACCGTACTGTTATAGAGATGATTGGGTCTTTTATTTTCATCTTGATGTTGAGCTATATTTTACCATGATGATAGACCGTCCTGTCATCATGACGACATATCCTTCACGGCCATCATGAAAGCTGCTGACAGGTTCTGTTATTACCATGACGATGACGTCATACTGCTATCACGATAAGGAGTTCATACTATCCTGATGCCTAGCCATTTGATTTCTGTAATATCGTTCTGTTGTGTTTGTGATGTCTTCATGTTGTTCTCATGATGGTCAGCTCATATTTCCGCACTGGTGACAGGCCAGCTGGAGCAGCTGAATGACATGAACACCCAGCTGGAAGAGATCCAGAAGTCACTGGATGTGTACCTGGAGACCAAGCGCCAGATCTTCCCGAGGTTCTACTTCATTTCCAACGACGATCTGCTTGAAATCCTGGGCCAGTCCAAGAACCCTGAGGCCATCCAGCCCCATCTGAAAAAGTGCTTCGACAACATCAAGACCCTCAAACTGTCTTACGTAAGGACTACTGTTGTGAAACGAACCTGAAAACTGCTGTACTCCTGTGTTTATGGAATGACTTGAGATGATAACTATGCATTAAGTGTGTGCGTGTGTGTGTGTGTGTGTGTGTGTGTGTGTGTGTGTGTGTGTGTGAGAGAGAGAGAGAGAGAGAGAGAGAGAGAGAAAGAGAGAGAGAGAGAGAGAGAGAGAAAGAGAAGCGAGAGAGAGAGACAGACAGACAGAGAGAGACACAACACACACACACACACACACACACACACACACACACACACACACACACACAGAGAGAGAGAGAGAGAGAGAGAGAGAGAGAGAGAGAGAGAGAGAGCTAGCTCCCAAATCTTGGAAGGTGACACATGATGCACAAGGTTTTTGGCAAATCATCTCTTACCACTTTCATGGTGATGTTTCACGAACGTAATGTACGATCGTTGAAGATATCTCCAGTGCCTTTTACTATTTGAGATTAAAGATAGTCGTATATTTCATTACGTCGTTTTTTTTTTTTAAATACCGAGCAGCAGGTACCATTCTGACCAAGTTATGGCTGTAGGTGCATATGAGGATCAGTACGTGGCTATCTATAACAAGTGAGTAATCAAAAACTATTTCAGGCTCAGAGTGCATGTTTAATAATCTGAGTAAGTGCAGGTTCAGATCCCATCACTGATCAGTGAGTGAAGAGGCAGAGGGAATTTCCCAATCATTATATGATCACGCCGTGGACAGACCTGTCATTCGTCATTCTCCTAAAACATCTTCGTAGCCACACACAAGCAGAAAATCCGTTTTGCACTTAAAGTCTCCATAATCAATATCCGACTGGTTAGGGAAACACAGAAAAGCCCAGTACACTTCGGTCGATTTTAAGAGGAAATGGGCACTTCAAAGGATTCAGCCAATGCCCATCGAAATGCTGTGCTGGACTGTCACGCTTAGTGAAACAAAGTGTGTTGCTTACGATTAAAGACAGCGTTTCTTTCGGCTTTCTTCAACCAATAGGAGTCCGTAGTCAGTCGGCAGAGGAGTGGACAGTTTGAGTGCAAATGATTCGTACAGTTTGGGTTACTCTGTATTTTGTATGGCTTGGACACCCTCTGTAGATATCCAGCAATAAATGAGCACCTGATTCAGTTCTAGAATTGTTGATAGAATTGGCAAAATGAAACGCATTGGCTCCGCCGTCCACAATGCCATTGACTGTCTTTATTGTCATGAGGATATTGGACGTTTCTCCCGGAGACAATTAATCATGGGGATAATACAATGTCCTAATGTACAGCTGGACAGTAGGGTATGCTAGTTATGTTGATGTCATCTTTATGTGTGGGTGTGTGAGGAGAAACATTCACTATATCCCGATACATAGCAGTAGACACATCAGACTGTAATGACAGGTATCTCGTACTGATCAGCCGCAGCAGGAAGACTTGTTGCATTTGATTGTTGTTTCACAGAACGGCAAGAAATGGGAAGCGGCTGGCATGTCATCGGTGGAAGGAGAATATGTGGATTTTGCGTCCGTCATCTTCCTGGAAGGGCCTGTTGAGGTAGGTACTTGTTTTTACAAACCGTCAGTCAATGGCTTGTCAACGGAACCGTTGACATTATTTGGAACCTCATTTAAAGTCCCAGTAAATGTGATTTCTCCTTTCTCCTGACCTGTCAGTAAACAACCACCCATCCTAAACATCAATAAAGTTTCCTGAACCATAAGAAGCTTTGTAATGTTAGGAGTGAACCTTTATTGAAGACAGTCTTCCACATGATAAGGTATTCTTACCTCAATCCTCAAACCAAGGCCTCGGGGTCCAGTTTGCAGCAAATGTTAAGATTTAGCTTTGACGTGCTTCTAATCTATACATGACGATGACAGAAAATTTACAGCCAGTAATGTGGGCTATGATGTTGATGTCAGTGAGTTAGAAGTGACATGTGTAGCGACCATGACGTCAACAAATCAATCAAGGCGAGGTATGTCGTCAGTTAATTAAATAGAAAGGGATGGGCAATGATGGTGAGGTCAGTGAATAATTGAAAGATAGGTCGGCAGTGATGATGACATCAGTTTCAGTTTCATCAAGGAGTTACGCTACACCAAATCTGCTAAATTTCGAAACCACTTTGCGCATTATTTGAAGCTGATGGATAAACGATTTAATATCTAAGACGAGAATTGAAGAAAAGAGTCTCATGGCTACGACTTAGCAGATGTCTGACCTTACGCATTAGCGCAACGCCACGAACAGACCTTGGATACCTACCGAACATTGGCTGTGCCATTATGATGACATCAGTTAGCCAACAGTCAGTGAAGTGGGAAGTGACTATGGCGGCAGTAAACTAACAGGAAATGATGTGTGCCTTATCAATGAGTGGACGCCATGTGCAGGCGTGGCTGTGTGAAGTGGAGAAGACGATGAGGTGGACCTTGAAGGAAGTGCTGAAGAACACGCGTGCCGCTTTGAAGAAACAGCTGACCAAACGAGACAAGTGGATCAAGGACTGGCCAGGACAGGTACGCCATGTGATGATCCAGCTTTCAAAGTTCCTCTCTCTCTCTCTCTCTCTCTCTCTCTCTCTCTCTCTCTCTGTGCGTGTGTGTACGAAAATGTGTGTGTGCGTGTGTGTGTGTGTGTGTGTGTGTGTGTGTGTGTGTGTGTGTGTGTGTTTTGCAAAATGAGTGTGGAGAGAGAGAGAGAGAGAGAGAGAGAGAGAGAGAGAGAGAGAGAGATTAGGGAAAGTGAGGGGAAAACTAGGCTAGCTTAAAGAGGAGAGCGCTGTTTTTCAACTTTTGCTCTCATTCTCTCTATGAATGTGTGTGTGTGTGTGTGTGTGTGTGTGTGTGTGTGTGTGTGTGTGTGTGTGTGTGTGTGTGTGTGTGTGTGTGTGTGTGTGAGAGAGAGAGAGAGAGAGAGAGAGAGAGAGAGAGAGAGAGAGAGAGAGAGAGAGAGATACGCCGCGGGATGGATTAGTTTCGGGTCTATTTCTTACAGTGGTTAACCCATGAGGTCCCTAGGCGGTACACGTTCTCAAACAAACAAATGGGTTAGACGTTCTTTGTCACAACATCCAAAAATGCTATCCTCACCCCTAGCGATGATGGGAGTAGAGGAATGGGGGAGGGGGGGGGAAGAGGGGGGGGGGGGGGGGGGGAGGAGTGGGGGGGGTGGGGTTAGGGGGATTCTTTCAGTGCACACTGTGAGACATCTTTTGAAAATTGTAAATTTGTAGTTTACTCATTTCTCTTGCTGTCTTCATGTCTCTTTCTTCTCTTATCTGTCTTCTGCATAGTTTCTGCCTTTGTAGTCTGCCGAGTTCTTTCCACGTTTTGCTCCACCTTTTTTTCCTTCTCCCTGTGTGGATACCACAGGATTTTCAGTATAAGGTGTATCCCAGTCTTTGGGAAATTCCGTGCCAGTAATTCTCTCTCTTTTTTACTGTCACTCTTAGTGCCTGTGTCTTTGTTTGTTTGTCTGTTTTTTTTTTTTTTTTTCTCTATGATAGTTGCCAGTTCTTTTTCTGCATTTGTGCCCTTTTGCCCTACATTTTTTTTTCAAGCAGGTCTGCAAACTTATTTTGTCATGTTATAATCTATGAAACAGTTGCTTTGTTGCTGTTGCTGTTGAGATCTTACAGCTAGATCGTGAGAGCTCGACCAATGGAACAGGTACAACCTGTACATTCTGGAGGGCTAAGTGATTGTTAACGTTTTGTTTTAATTGGATTGCGTTGTTCACGTTTTGTTTCAACTGGATAGCAATGAACAAAGCAGGAATGGGGTGGTACACCCGACATGACCTGATTTCAAACGCCTTAAGGATGGCAATATCCAAATCGGTATGCTATGAAGTACAGTCTGTGCTGTGTCTCAGTCTGGAATTTTTGTCATGATAAGATCAGTTTATATTTCTATGGTGATTGCAGCCCTGTGAGGGTCCTGTGTGGTCGGCTGAGCTATGATGATACTGCAAATGAACCTGAAAATTATGTTGTCCGACTCAGTAAAGATTGTTGAAGAACGTGGCTGTTGTGCGAGAAAAAAAAAAGAAAACTTTCACATTTCCCCAAACAGGAAAGAAAAAAAAATGTCAGTTCATCATTGTCAGCCTTTTGATTACTGCACCCTGTCTACTGTCTGTGTGACATGGGCGCTATGAGTCTCCTTCACTCGACATGGGCACTATGAGTCTCCTTCACTCGACATGGGCACTCTGAGTCTCTTTGACTCACACACACAGCTTGCCTAATGCTGTGTCAAACCGGACACAACTTGTCTCTCATGAGTTACCGTTCGTTGACCCCTAAACCTGCTTTATGCTGAGTGCATTGTCCGCTTTGAGTCTGTCATGTATCGCTGTTCCTTGACCCCTGCAACTTGCCCTACGCTCTGTAAATTGGGCACTGTATGTCTCTCATGTGTCGCTGTTCCTCAACGTCCTGCAACTTGCCGAATGCTGTTGGAATTGGGCGCTAGGTGTCTGTGATGTGTCACTGTGCTTTAACCTCCTGCACGTACCTAATGTAGTGTGAACTGAGCACTGTATGGATCTTATGCGTCACCGTTCCTTGACTCCGTGTGACCTGCTCACTGCTATGTGAATTGGGCGCTATGTGTCTGTTTTGTGTCACTTTTTTTAAAACCCCTTTTGCATGCATACTGCTATGTGAAATGGACGTACGTGTTCATTCAGCATTACTCCTTGGCCCCCTACGATTTTCCTACTGTCGTGTAACTTGGGCTTCGTCTATTCGTGTAACTTGGGCTTCGTCTATGTGTCAAATGTCACTGTCCTTTGACATCCTATGGACTGCCTTCTGCTCTGTGCCACGGGTCAGATGTGCATCACGGCCAGTCAGATCCAGTGGACCACAGACGTGACCCGCGCCCTGACACAGGTCAAAGAGAGAGGAGAGAAGCGTCCCCTCAAACACCAGAAAAAGAAACAGGTCAGTATGTATGTCTTGACGTGGGCCACTGCCCTTGTTTACAATGTTGAGCATGCAGCAGTGGCAGATGCCACACTCCCTCCCCCTTCATCTCCCCATCCTTCCCTTCCTTCCGTCCTCACTGAACCCCTCCACTGCACCTAAGATAATATATGTAATGCACTAAAGCAGTATCCAGAACCAAATGGTTAGATAAGAACGTTTGCCTGGGGAGCTAACGGTCGTGAGTTCAAACAATTCATGGGGTCGAGTTTTTCACAGCATGAAAACCTTCTATGAGCAGTAAATGGGGACCTGATTGAGGTCAGGAAGATTGAAATAGGAAAACAAGAGAAATAAGCCCCGCCTTCCCATTACGACGTGCTCTACACACGCTGAATCTCTTACATTTACCACCCTTATGGCCAGTAGGCTTTTGGATTGAAACTTTAACAAACTTCATCTATTTTTTTTCACTGAAGATAAACTGAAATGATGAATAAAAGATTTAGAACAGGCACTGGTGGAGAAAGAAAAAAAAAAAAAGCAGGCCAAATGCTTCACAAAATCAACTCCCTTCCCTCCACACGACTCGCATGTACCTCGTTCCTCCTCCCTATGCCTCTTTGCTTTCTGCTCACGAAAGAACAGTCAATAAAACTGGGACCTACGAAACCACCGTTTTATGGTCCTTCTCCCATCCTCCTGGTTGCTACATCCAGCATTTTCTTCATAAAAAGCTTTGCGCAGCTTCGCGGAATCTTGCATGTCGCCTCACATAATGCTGCATGTATACAGCTTCACGATTTTGGGGAATGCTGCATACAGTTTTAAAAAAACTTTCAGTCTGACTGAGAGGCCGATCAGATATGGAAGCAAGTCTAAAGAAAGAATCACTTCGACAAACAAAATCAAAACAACCCTGCCACAGACCACCTTGCAGAACTGAATATAAAGTGAAGTGCCCACAAGCTGAAAAGATAGAGCTAGAACCATCGACAATGAAACATCGGCATCATCTGAAGACCAACATTTCCGAGACTTCTGGAAGATGCGCAAACTCATGCTGGGCCTTCCCCAAAGTAAAAACAAATGAATAATCGTGTGTCAGCTGAAATGATAGACTTGGGATCTCTCTGGGAACTCTGCTGAGATTACTACAGATGTTTCTGTTTTGTGAGCCTGTTGTATTGTAACCATTAAGGAGATGTGTGTGTGTGTGTGTGTGTGTGTGTGTGTGTGTGTGTGTGTGTGTGTGTGAGAGAGAGAGAGAGAGAGAGAGAGAGAGAGAGAGAGAGAGGAACACACACACACACACACACGCGTGCGCGCGCGCGCGCACACGCACACACACACACACACACACACACACACACACACACACACACACACACACACACACACACACACACACAGAGAGAGAGAGAGAGAGAGAGAGAGAGAGAGAGAGAGTCTCCGTGTGTGCGTCCTTTTTCTTGTTTGTGCTGTTGTTGTTTCTGTTGTTGTGAGCGTGGACGCACGGGGAACGGAGAAGTGGCAGTGGCATGTCATAAAGGATTGGGGTTAGATGTCGCAATTACAGGTAGATCATATGCAAATGAGGATCATACACACTTTGTGACTGCAGTGTGTTGTGTAATGGCTATAGATACTTTGTGTGTGTGTGTGTGTGTGTGTGTGTGTGTGTGTGTGTGTGTGTGTGTGCTTGGGTGAGTGATGGGAAGTTGCGGGTGTGTACGCGCACATGCAGGCTCGTGAATGTGTGTGTAAATGTGAATGTGTTTGTACGTCTGTACATGCAAGCGTGTGCATGCGTGTCCCAGTGGGGATGTTTAGGGGCTCATTTGGCACAAACAGCATCAGTTTCGTCCATAAGACCCATTTGGTGAAGTGTTAAATCATCTTCGTGATCTTCTTCTTCTTCTCCTTGTTAGTAGTAGTAGTAGTAGCAGCAGCAGCAGCAGCAGCAACAGCAGCAGCAGTAATAGTAGTAGTAGTCGTAAGAACATTTAAACGCCTATTAATTGAATGCCCCGGGCATTTACAATAAATAAAAACACAGCAAATTACACACCAACTAAATTAGAACAACAGGCAAACACAAAAACGCACCCACATTCACAAACTAGCTACATATTCACACGTATCACCATCAGGCTTCGCCCTGTCACACCCCCTCCCCCCTTGTTACCCACCTCTCAAACACATACGATTACTCTTAGATTGATTAACACAGGCATACAAACACATGATACTTCAGAAAAAAAAAAACACCAGGACATATCTCTGTCTATCAATCAGATCGGTCAAGACAAGTGTTCAAGTCAGATTAATAGAATACTGAGAGGAAGAGTATCTAAGTTGATGTGAGAGACTGTTCTCATTAAAAGGGTGCCTAATAGGCAAATGAACGCTGAACAAAAGTTCTCGTCCGAACAAAGGGAAAATGGAAGGGATGGGTATCAGAACTAGAACGGAGTTCACGCGATGTAGTATACAAGTGCAGTAATCAGTCAGGTACCGAAGACAAGAGGATCCAAGATTATGGTTGAAAGATGCAGCTTTGTAGATCCTTTGCTTAGAATCCATTATGGTCAAGAGTAGATGAGCGTAAGATATGGCAGGCAGTATGATTTTGGTATTTCTGAAATTTCTTGATGACACAACATGGGAGCCTGACAAAAGAGCATTACAACAATCCAACGAAACGGTATAAACGCACAGTCAAGGGTGTTAGTGGCGTCTTCGGAAAGGAGGTGACGCATGGCAATAATGCGACAGAGTTCGAGAAAACAAATCCTAACGACATTAGCAACATCTGTTGAAAGGAAGCAGTTTGATCAAGTGTCACACCAAGGTTACGAACCGAAGAAGAAAGAGAGACCGATCAGTCAGTGAGGTCAATAGAAGATTTAACAGATGGGTGAACCAAATACTTTGGTGGACAGATAACATCATTTTAGTTTTGTCTTCGTTCAGTTTAAGGTTGTTGCGTATCATCCAGTTTTTTTAAGAGTGTATGGAATAGTCCGCACGCACTGACGCCTCCTCAATGAAACTAAAATTACACAGCTATATCTAGTCACATCATCTACCCCCATTGCATATGTACATTACGTGGAGGTTTATTATTTGCTCTTTGCTCCTCTTTTGGTGCCTATCTAATTCAAGGTGAAAGCGTATGTAGCCGAACTTAAGTTTTATGTCTATGATTGTTTCAATGCAAGAGAGTGCAACGTTATTGAGTTTGTTTATCCTTCATCCAAAAGGTCTGACCATCTACGGAAATATTACTGTTTTACAGGTGCAGATGCTGGACAAGTTTTCGGAAGCCATCCGCGGTAACCTGACAAAAATCAGCGTTCTAAAATCGTGGCGTTGGTGACCATTGAAGTGCACGCGCGAGACATCGTAGAAAAACTGTACAAAATTGGCTGCAACGACATCAACGCTTTTGATTGGCTCAGTCAGCTGCGACTCTACTGGGACAAGGTATAGTGTCGCTAAAGGTGCTGGTGTTGTTTTGTTTCCTTAAACAAACAAAAAAAAAAGTGGCAGTATGTGCTTCGGTCAGATAAAATAGTAATTGGTTTGAAACATAATTACTTGACTTGTCTGTTTTTTGCATATGTAAATCTAAAGAATGCAATACAAACAAAAATTAAACTGTGCTGCAAGAGAAGGGACGCGACTGTGGATGTATCCGATTCTTGCTTAAAGTTTGGTGTTGAATACCCAGGCAAAAAACAGAGGTTTCACCTTCAGAGAATGATTTTCTTTGCACGCAAAATGCTGCCAGAGATCGTGGGGTTGTCTCAGATCTCCCACATTGCCGGACAACTCGCAGAGGACCTTAGCGACACCGTAGATCTGTTTTGATCTTTCTTCGGTATAGCCACCACATGTTCTCTGGCATACAAGTCCTTGTACGCAGAAGGCGGTTAAAAATGATCTCAGTCTCACAAAGGAATTGCTGATTTTGTTTTCTGTTCTGCTACTGGTAATCGGCCCTCGTCAGGACACAGTCTTTCTGATGGTTCCTTCTGCATTACAAGCATAGGCACTTTCTCATCTTTTTGAACACCCTTTCCACTCTGGGTAACTTGAGTCAACCAGAGCTTGAGATATTCTTTGAAGTCTTCATCGTTTAGGAAACTGACCATTACTACATTGTACTTGTCCAGGTTCCTGGCCATGCAGGTATTTGACGCAGTGAATTAGCTGACCATCGAAATTTACAAGACGTCTTAAGTGTCCCATTCTTCGCACTGATCTGAAACCCAAATTACAAACTTGTGAGAAACCATTGGCGGAAGACTTTTAGTAACCTAACACGACAGCCTTTCTCAAATACTCCCCAAAGCAACAACAACAAAATGAAAAAAACAGATGTCCTCCCTGTGTTCGTAAACACCGCAAGGAAGCACGGGTTGTACACTCACACTCAATGCGAAACGTTTTAAAAGACGAAGATGTTTCATGGTGCAAATTGCCACTCAGCATTAACCACCGCCTTACTATGCGTTGGAATTTGCACGACGGGGGACACAAGAATTACAACAGATTGTTAAGTACGTTTTAACTGACTAACACACAAGGAGTGAGTATAGTACACAAACAAGTTCAGAATTACAACTTTTTAATGGTCAAAGTGTATTTTTGCAATATCTCACCTAAGCTTAACCGAACTCTTATTCATATCAGATAATGAGATCTAACAAATATCAGCCTCAGAAAATGTGAAATGTGTATATGTCTTTCCATCTCTCGGTTCATTTTTGCTGCCTCACACAAATTAAAATCCTGACTGTCTTATTTCCGTCAAGGTGGTAGTAGTCCAGAGCTAAAAGTTTCAGATCGTCACGAGACAACCCACTGGAAAAGACACTGCACTGTTGATGGGTTCCTTAAAGGGTTTTAGTGGTATCTACTCTGATTCATTTCACGTAGTTTCTGTTTCAGTATCATCAAGGAGGTTTCACTGCGTGTGTACTAGTCCATATATGCTATATCACATCCGTTATGCTTCGAGACCAGACTGCACATGATTAAAAGCTGATTAATAAATGAATTAATGACTAAATTGAGAGAAATTAAGAAGACAGCCTCGCTCACACGCATCGCGCGTGCGTGCGCGCGCGCGCGCGCGCGCACACACACACACACACACACACACACACACACACACACACACACACACACACACACACACACGCGCGCACACATGCACACACATACACGCGCGCGCGCACACACACACACACACACACACACACACACACACACACACACACACACACACACACACACACACACACACACTCTCTCTCTCACTCATTCATTCACTCACTCACAACTGTAAGGAAAGAAGAAATAAGGCTATGGATCATTAAAAGTGAACTCTTGCGAGATAAAAAAAAAAAAAGCGAGAGAGAGAGAGAGAGAGAGAGAGAGAGAGAGAGAGAGAGAGAGAGAGAGAGAGAGAGAGAGAGCAAACAACAGCCGAGGAGAGTATGGGTCCATTCTGGGTGTTCTGCAGCTCAAGAGAAGAGATGAAGACAAGCCTTGAAAAGCCCCCTGTCAAGAAAATCATCGCCCCTATTCGTGTTCATTCCTGTGCATGGATGCGAAAGTTATGTAATGATAGCAAGCCTCCAATGAAAGAACAAGATCTACAATAGGCCTACGTGTTTCTGACATAGTTCTACGCGTCTCACTTAGGAACGTAAACCAAATTACAGTGTGTCAGGCAATATGTCGTATCACATGGGCTGATAGACACGAATCTGTCCCTGCAGTTATCAAACGTCTTTTTCAAGGTATTCCTACGGGCTACGGTGGATCATGAACGTCCTCAAGGCAGATGTGAAAGTCCTGTGGGGCAAGGTTGCAACGTAATGCACAGGGTGTTACACATCTGATGTGACTAATACAGAGGGCCGTGGATATCCCTTACAGTCCAAATGTCTGTTATAGCACGTTACGACGTACAGCCAGGAGACAAAAGTGACGATGATTAGAGCGATACCTAGTTCCAAACACGATTACCCCTACAATTTCAGCGTATTTTGTACATGCGTTTTGCGAAAATACGTTGAATATTGATTTTTAAAAGCCATATACACAAAACGGAGAAAGAAAAAAAAAGAGAAGAAAAATCCTAGAAACGAAGTTCTCGAGTGGCCGGTATGCTTATGGAGTGATAAATGTTGTTGTCTGCATATACCAGTTGGAATGCTTTGACCATTGAGCAACAATTCATGCTAACCTTTGCGTGTAGAAATTTGTCTTTTTTCAGTCTGTCCCTTCCACAACGTGCCAAAACGTATGAACAACAGTGGGACTAAGGTCTTGAATTGTCGGGGGAAAAACACCAAGATTTTCCCTCAAAGTATGCTAGTGAAGCAGGTATTAAAGAATGGTATTAAAAAAAAACCCAAAAAAAACGTCTGCACTCATTCCAGCTTACTGCAAGATCGACTTCAGAGTTGCCCCTTGTGGGTGTCTGTCGCCCACCATTCCTTCATGGCCCGGTACACATACTTAATCAAAATACAGTAATTTCGTGCAAAAGTTCGCCTACAATAACTTAGGAAAAACAGACATGAGCTACAATATAAACTTTAACATCGGAACGTATGAACTGTGCACAGGAATACGATGACTGCATCGTCCGACAGACCAACACCCAGTTCCAGTACGGCTACGAGTACCTGGGGAACTCCGGTCGTCTGGTCATCACGCCCCTCACTGACCGATGCTACATGACCTTGACCACTGCCCTTCACCTTCACCGAGGTGGCAGTCCCAAAGGGCCGGCAGGAACTGGCAAGACGGAGACCACCAAGGATCTGGGAAAAGCTCTGGGCATGTATGTCATCGTCGTCAACTGCTCTGATGGTCTGGACTACAAGTCCATGGGACGCATGTTCTCTGGTCTGGCTCAGGTGTGTGATTGTTCAGATTTCTTTCACGTGCCCTCTGTTCTTACCGAAGAGCCATTCTTGGAAAATAAAAATCTACAGCTTTCTGTTCTTCGTTCTCAGTTGTGATATATCTGGTGAAAAGAAAGAAGAATAAACGTTCGTTTGTATTCTTTCGGTGCGAGGGATTGCAAGGTATATAGTGACAGCGATCAAGGGAGTATTAGTTGTGCATTTTTTAAGTCTGTTAATTGTAAAGTATGAAGAAGACGTGCTTTTTTGAAATGTACTACCTTGTTTTGAATTGTGTAACGAGTAAGTTAGTTTCAAAACTGAAGTGATTGGAGGTGGAAATTGAGACCATTTTTAAAGAGAAATTATGATTAATCTGCCGGACAAAAGGGACAAACAAAGTACAAGACAAAACACGACGCGTTTTTCAACCTTTTTGGTCTTCTTCAAGCAAAATAACAACATTCAGGACAATGAAAACGAAAATCGAGCAATCACTGATCTTCTCAAACTGGGCAGAAGATGGACATTGAATCAGGACGTTAATAAGTTTGTGTTACTTTGCACCTTGATTGAATGCGTGTGTGTGTGTGTGTGTGTGTGGGGGGGGGGGGGGTGTTCTTTTTTCATTCATATTTTTACTTGTTTTGAGTGGCACCGCCGTCTGTTTTCGTATCCTATGCAGGCGAACTTTTGCACAACAATTTACGCCGAGCTAAGAAAGCTTGGTCTTATGGCAGACATAACCAGCATCATACCTATCTGGACACATGCGAATACATCAGCTCTGTGAGTCACAGTGATGAGACCAGTTTCATCATCAATCCTTTTTTACCCTCAGTTTGAAAAAGTGTGTAGATAAGAGAAATGACAACCGTGTGCTCAGACAGGGCGCGTGGGGCTGCTTTGACGAGTTCAACCGCATCAACATCGAGGTGCTGTCAGTGGTGGCCCAGCAGATCCTCTGCATCCTCAGCGCGCTGTCCGCCAACCAGGACCGCTTTGCCTTTGAGGGCCGCGAGATCAACCTGGTGTGGTCCTGCGGCATGTTCATCACCATGAACCCCGGTGAGCACATCTGCTGTGTCAATAAATCCTAGTGAAATGTTCTTCACTGTGTTTCGTTGTGCTGTGTTCATCGCCATGAACCTCGGTGAGCACATCACTTTTGACAATGAGCCTTAGTGAAATGTTCTTCACTGTGTTTCGCTGTGCTGTGTTCATCACCACGAACCCCGGTGAGCACATCACATTTGACAATGAGCCTTAGTGAAATGTTCTTCACTGTGTTTCGCTGTGCTGTGTTCATCGCCATGAACTTCGGTGAGCACATCACTTTTGACAATGAGCCTTAGTGAAATGTTCTTCACTGTGTTTCGCTGTGCTGTGTTCATCACCACGAACCCCGGAAGCACATGCTTTTGTCAGTATGTCTTAGTGATGTGTACCTGACTGTGTTTTACTGTGTTATGTTCATCGCCATGAAAACCCGGTGAGCAGATCTCCTTTATCAATAAGTCTTATTGGTATGTTCCACACTGCATTTTGCTGTGCCATATTCATCACCATGAACCCTGGTAAGCACATCGTCTGTGTCAGTATGTCTTGGTGGTATGTTGTTCACTGTACCTCCCTTCTGTCATGTTTATCATTGACTTTTCTTATGTCTTCGTGACATGTTAGTATCGTGTTTCCACGTGTCTTTGGGACAATTTCACTACCATGCTTCCCAAATATTGACATATTCATCGTCATAGTTGTCTGTGGTTTTATAAAACGTCAATTACCATGTTTTCTTGTGTCTTTTTAACATGTTGTTCACCATGTTTCTCTGTGTCTTTGTGCCATGTTCATAATCGTGATTCCTCATTTCTTTGTAACGTGTTCCTCGCTGTGTATACTTCGGTCTTTTTAACACGTACATCCCCGTGCTTCTTTTGTGTCTTAATGACATGCTCCTCACCATGTTTGCTGTGTTTTTTACGACATGGCTGAAACTGTTTTTTTTCCCCAGTGTATTTATGACCATCGGTCCATTTATCTTTGTTATATGTTCATTTTCATGTGTGTCCCTGTGTCATGATGACATTTTCATCAACGTATTTTCCTGTGTCTCTGTGACACGTTCATCGGTGATTTCCATGTTTCTATCTCATTAGTGTTTCCATATGTCTTTATAATCGTTTACCGATGTGTTCCCTGTACTGTTGTAACACATTCATGAGGGTGTTTCCCCGCGTCTTAGTGACATGTTCATCAAAATCAATCCTGGATGGATGTAGTGTTACATATAGCTACCCCACGTTTTGTACACGATGATTTTTTTTTTTTTCTGTTTTCCGATAAGAACATTTAACTAATGTGATATTCTTGAGTTTCAAAACGGAGTGACTGAGGGCGGAAAATGAAGTGAAGTTTGGAAAGAGAGGGAGTTAGTTACCGCCAAGAACACAGAGTACAGGACTAGAATGCATTTCGACCTCTTGGGTCTTCTTCAGGTGAAAAACAAATAACATTTAGGACAGCGACAAGAACATGGAACCACTTAGCTGCTTATTTGTGTTAAAGCTAATGCTCACCCTATCCACCAGTGTAACTGTCATGGCTGTTTGCCTTATTTCTATGTACCCCTATGCAGTTATATTTTGGAATGAAATTGAAACCTTTTAATCATCTTCTGTGTTCCTCAGCCAGAACTGCTAGGTTTACCATTGTTGGATGTCTGCTTATGTGATCGTTTTTAACTCTACCGTTAAGGTACACACATTTTGTGATCGGAAATGATGCGTAAACATGATTCTAAATTGCAAGTTTCTTTTTGTTTTTTTTTTGTGCTGCTTAACTTTGCTTCCATTTTACCGGCAAACGATAGACCTTTCTACCAAGGAAGGAGTGGGATTTAACGAGCATGAAAGTTTTGTGTGTGTGTGTGTGTGTGTGTGTGTGTGTGTGTGTGTGTGTGTGTGTGTGTGTGTGTGTGTGTGTGTGTGTGTGTGTGTGTGTGTGTGTGTGTGTGTGTGTGTGTGTGTGTGTGTGTGTGTGTGTGTGTGTGTGTGTGTGTGTGAATAAATATGTTAACTCACAGAATGTCACTCTAAGCCTCATTCAATAGTCCTGCGAGGCTGGAATGGGATAGGGTTATGGGCGAGCGCAGTTTGTGTTGATGTTAACTCCGAAAGCAAAATCTCTTACAGCCTCGATGTCTCAAGTTGGGTTTGAATTCATGATCCCTGGGACAACGAAACAATGCTTTACCACACTAAACCAATCATCTCACTCGCTCCTCCCCTTCCCCCCAATCCACATTCCCCCCCTCTACCCCCATCTCCTCCTCTCCTCCTATCACCTTGCTTGGACAAGATATAACAAGTGACGGGGTGGGGAGGGGTAGGGTGGGGGGTGGAGAGGGGGGGGGGAGGGCGTAGTGAGGGTGGTGGTCCTACCACGCGGGATAGCACCCATAATGACACGGAAGAGGTGTGACGTGTGATTGCAGGCTATGCCGGTCGCACAGAGCTGCCAGACAACCTGAAGTCCATGTTCCGACCCATCGCCATGGTGGTGCCAGACTGCAACCTCATCTGTGAGATTCTGCTCTTTGCTGAGGGGTTCGGAAACACCAAGGTACCTCTGTTTTTGTACTCCCAGTTCTTATAGAACAGGGAGTACTTTAGAATTGGAACGAAGAAATGCTGTCTGTGTGTCTGTCTGTCCGTGGTCAAAATGTGTTCCACTCGCTCCAGACAAAACTGCTGGACCGATCTTTCTGAAAATTTGTAGATATGTTCATTATGGGTCACTGATGATGCCCGATGTTTATTTTACCAGAATAGCCGTTACTAACGGCTATAAATGATAATTTTGTGATGTACAGTTTAAAGCAATAACGGTTTATAAACTTAAGTGTAACCAAAGCCTGTAAGCTTCTCGGTAGTATAGTGGTTAGTATCCCGGGTTCATTTCCCCGCCGGGAAGAGCAATTTTTTTTTCTTTTCTTTTCTCTTACAAACAAAATTTCTACCACCAAAAAGGGAGAAAGTGCTCTCTCTCTCTCTCTCTCTATATATATATATATATATATATTTTTTTTTTGTTCTGCTTACTGGGAGTACGTTTATATGCTTTGCGTCTTGTTAGTTTTCAGTTTCCTCGCGGATCTGTCACTACGTACAGATTACTCCGTATGCGCTAGATCACACCTGCTGCTAAACTACGAGACCGCGGTGTGTAGGATTTACAACTGATGAATGAATATATTTTTCACTAAAGATGGAAAGGATTGAAGACGAGGTCTCATGAACACGACTAGGCAGGTGTCTGACCTGCGCATTAAGCCAATGCGTGGGCCAGACCAAGCTATCTCGGTCTATACCGTTAGACCATATTCATACTGTCCCCGTTGTGTATGTGGGCTAGAGTGTTCATACTGCATCTGTTATCTGTGTGTTGTGTTGTGTGTGTGTGTGTGTGTGTGTGTGTGTGTGTGTGTGTGTGTGTGTGTGTGTGTGTGTGTGTGTGTGTGTGTGCGTGCGTGCGTGTGTGTGTGTGTGTGTGTGTGTGTGTGTGTGTGTGTGTGTGTGTGTGTGTGTGTGTGTGTGTGTGTGTGTGTGTTCGCACTGCACTGACTGTGTGAAAAGCATGGACAAAATCACTGGCCGTATCAGGTAAGGTGTTCACGTTGCACTGGCTGCATCAGGTAACGTATTCAGACATTGTTCTGGCTGTATCAGGTGAAGTGTTCACATTATACTGGCTGTATCAGGTGAAGTGTTCACATTATGCTGGCTGTATCAGGTGAAGTGTTCACATTATGCTGGCTGTATCAGGTGAAGTGTTCACATTATGCTGGCTGTATCAGGTGAAGTGTTCACATTATGCTGGCTGTATCAGGTGAAGTGTTCACATTATGCTGGCTGTATCAGGTGAAGTGTTCACATTATGCTGGCTGTATCAGGTGAAGCGTTCACATTATGCTGGCTGTATCAGGTGAAGTGTTCGCATTATGCTGGCTGTATCAGGTGAAGCGTTTTCACATTATGCTGGCTGTATCAGGTGAAGCGTTCACATTATGCTGGCTGTATCAGGTGAAGCGTTCACATTATGCTGGCTGTATCAGGTGAAGCGTTCACATTATGCTGGCTGTATCAGGTGAAGCGTTCGCATTATGCTGGCTGTATCAGGTGAAGCGTTCACATTATGCTGGTTGTATCAGATGAAGCGTTCGCATTATGCTGGCTGTATCAGGTGAAGCGTTCACATTATACTGGCTGTATCAGGTGAAGCGTTCGCATTATACTGGCTGTATCAGGTGAAGTGTTCACATTATACTGGCTGTATCAGGTGAAGCGTTCGCATTATACTGGCTGTATCAGGTGAAGCGTTCACATTATACTGGCTGTATCATGTAAAGGGCTCACATTATGCCGCTGTATGAAAAAAGTGTCCACAATGAACTGGCTGTATCAGGTAAAGTGTTCATATTGTACTCGCTGTATCAGGTAAAGTGTTCACATTGCACATGCTGCATCAGGTAAAGTGTTCACATTGCCCATGCAAAGTGTTTATATCGTACCGTTTGTATCAAGTGAAATGTTCACATTGCACTGGCTGCATTATGCAAAACGTTCATATTTACTGGCTCTGTGTGTGTGTGTGTGTGTGTGTGTGTGTGTGTGTGTGTGTGTGTGTGTGTGTCAAGTCAAGTCAAGTCAAGTCAAAATGATCTTTATTGAGGGTGGAATAAGCTATACAGCTTTTTTACGTGCCCTCACTGTGTGTGTGTGTGTTTGTGTCAGGTGCTGGCCAAGAAAGTGTTCACGCTGTACTCGCTGGCTGTACAGCAGCTGTCCAAACAGGACCACTATGACTTTGCCCTGAGAGCCATTGTGTCCGTGCTCAGGTACTCTGGCAAGAAGAAGCGAGCCAACCCCGCCATGAGTGACGAAGAGGTCGGTTGTTCTGCTTTTCCCGGCGTGTGCGTGCGTGCGTGGGTGCGTGTGTGTGTATGTGTGTGTGTGTGTGTGTGTGTGTGTGTGTGTGTGTGTGTGTGTGTGTGTGATTCTATTATGCCCTCATTCTCATTGTTTATAATGTTGTTGTGTCATATGGTCTGGTGGCATTTTTTCTTGTTTGTGTCACTGACTTTCCGTAGCCTTATTGTGCCAGGTGATCCTGTTGTCCATGAAAGACATGAACATCCCCAAACTGACCTCTACCGACCTTCCGCTCTTCAATGGCATCATGTCGGATCTCTTCCCTGGTGTGGAGACAACCACCGTCGATTATTCTAAGGTATCAGCTAGGAAAACAAAGCAAAAAGGCACGTCTCTCTCTCTCTCTCTCTCTTTCTGTAAATGTATCTCTCATACACACACACACACACACACACACACACACACACACACACACACACACACACACACACACACACACACACACACACACACACACACACACACACACACACACACACACACACACACACACACACACACAAGTGTTCAAAGATGAAAAAGACACCCAACAAGTGTATTGATTTTGTTTACCAATATTTCGACTTTTTGCCTACCTCAGGGTAAATAGATATATGCATGTATGGTCCTCTCTCTCTCTCTCTCTCTCTCTCTCTCTCTCTCTCTCTCTCTCTCTCTCTCTCTATATATATATATATATATATATATATATATATATATAAACCTTGTCCTTCCGCCAAAATTTCAAAGAAAGATCTAATATTCCATCTGAAGAGTAGCATGTAGCCATGGTTCTTGATGCCAGAAATGCCCACATAGTCTAGTGGCATGAGACACCCATCTGAAAGAAGAACCACTAGGACAGTCGGTGATTTCCCACACCTCTTGTTCTCAATGATCGGTAACAAGGAAGAGGTGTCGCTCCTTCAGATTGTTCACCAAGGATTTCTTCGGTGTCTCCACTCTCCAGTGCTCAGGTAAAGTGATCCTGGACAGGGACTCACTGCGAGATTCATGCAATGATGAAATATGCACTGTGCCTCTTCAACAACCTGTTCTTATTTGCCTTCATTTTGGATCTGGATCCTTTGTACCTGAAAGAAAGTTAGTGAGCCTTGTGATTATACAGGAGCAGGCAGAGAAGTGACGTCAACTTTACCCTCTGAATCTAAAGATCTGAGATAAAACAGTGACTGCACTTTGTGTTGTTGTCCTTCCTTCTAATTATAGGAAAAGGTGTGCAGTACTTATCTCAAAACTTACTGCCCTCTGTTCTCATGCGTAAGAGGGTGTGTATTAACTTACCTGTTTTCCAGTCCTCCTGTGAATGAAAGGGAAAACTTGTCATAACTGGCCCATGACTTATTGACCCACGTTCTAACGGTGAACTCGAAAGAAAACCTCTCTCACTGACCTTCCAATGGATGAGGGAGTGTGTCCTAATTTACGTCTGCCTTAAATCTCCCCAGCTATCCGCAGAGATGGTTTACAGTAAAAGACTTCTACTTGCCCTCTTTGTAATGATGAAAAAGTGTTTTATAAGTTACTTCTTATTGCATGTTTAAAATGGTTAAGGTGGTGTGCAGTAAAGGGTTGTGCCCATACTAGCTTCCTTTCTGATGGTGGAGTTGGTGTACGATAACTGACGTTTGTCCCCTCTCTCTCTCCCTCTCTGTCTGTCTGTCTGTCTGTCTGCCTGTCTGTCTGTCTGTCTGTCTCTGTCTGTCTCTGTCTCTCTCTCTCTCTCTCTCTCTCTCAGCTGGAAGGGACGCTGGAGGAGGAGCTGAAGGAACGGCGGCTGCAGACCACACGCAATACCCTGACCAAGATCATCCAGCTGTACGAGACCAAGCTGTCCAGACACTCCGTCATGACGGTGTGGCTGCACACAGAGCGCAAGACTGTGGCCTGGAGGGTCCTGCAGGCCTCCATGGGCGGGCTGAACCGGCAAGGGGACCCCAACTTCCAGGTGGTCAAGGTGGGTATGGACTTCAGTCCCCGTCCACCTACCCGTCTCCTCGCCCTTCGTATCCCTGAATGCTAGGTGTTTGTCCTTTTGGCAGCGTAGGGTCGCCTGAAAGGGAATAGGTTGATCAAGGAAGTTACCGACTCGTGCCTTTCTTTTGTTCTCCCTCCCTCCCTCCCTCTCTCTCTCTCTCTCTCTCTCTCTCTCTCTCTGTCTCTCTCTCTCTCTCTCTCTCTCTCTCTCTCTCTCTCTCTCAGGGCTGGGTGAAAAAAAAAACAACATTTATATTGCTTATCTTATTACCCTGATAAAAGGTTAAATAAATGTTTTCGTTTCGTTTTCGTTCTCTCTCTCTCTCTCTCTCTCTCTCTCTCTCTCTCTCTCTCTCTCTCTCTCTCTCTCTCTCTGTGTGTGTGACACCTCCACCTTGTTCCTGCCTAAACACTTTTGTATATAGATAGGTAGTTTGTGGATCAGGTTGGGAGATTTCAACAATCTGGTGGTGAAAGTGTCTACGTCGCCTAGCATTAACATTCCCCCAGCCCCTCCCGTCTCCATCTTCACCTCCCCTATTCCTCCTAATTCACACTGTCGTCTCGTTTGCTTGTCTCATACTGTAGTTTTTTTTTCTATAGGATTTGTCCTGCTGATAAGAAGACCTACAGTTTTCATCACATCAAGGTGGCTGTGTACTTCATCCCAGCCGTTCTTATGTTCTTGTAGCATGGGACAGCAAACAACACGAGAAAGCCTGCAATTTCAACATTGCTTCTGGACTGTGAAAAGAAAAAAAAAAAAAAGAATAGATCGTAAGTCTTGAATTGCTGGAAATATGAGGACAGTTCTGATCTGATACAAAGGCAATAAAGCCGTTCTATTCTGAACTCAAGATGTCGGGAGCTTTATACAGAACTAGAGGTATGGATTCATCTAGAGTGTATTAGTGCACTCTGAAATGTACAGGACTTGTATATGGGAATACGTAAACATCATACCGTGTACATATCAGTCGTGAAAACACGGAGAGAAGATATCATCACAATGAAGACTGGTGCAAGTCAATAGTAAGTGATGATTCTGTTTTGAGAGATACTCGCTTAACTTCAGCGAAGCACAAATCTTTCATGATTATCCACTGAACTCGAAAGTTCGTTTCAAGATTATACACTGAACTCCAAAGCCTGTTTCAGGATTATCCACTGAACTTCCAGGGCTGTTTCAGGATTATCCACTGTACTACCATGTTTTTTGTTTTTTTTAGGGATATCCATTGAACTTCAAGTCTGCTTTAGAAATATTCAACGAACTTCACAATCTGTTTCAGAGTGTCAGTTTCAAGGTTATGCACTAAACTCTAAAGTCTTTCTCAGAATTATCTATGGCTTCAGGAAGTCCTTTAAATTCACTTAACCCCACGATTTTTTTTCAAACATAGTCATCTGATCCTGAAGTGATTTTTTTTTTAGAATCAGTCACAGAGCAATTAAGTGTGGTTCATGATTATTCACTCAAGATCATTTACTAAACCATGAAGTTTGTTTTGTAATCCACGAATTTTGACTCTAGAATATCCGCCGAATCCGAAAGTTTGTTTCAGGGTTAGTCCCTGAATAAGGAGTCTTTTCCCACGACTATCCACCGAACTCCAAAGTGCGTTTCAGGATTACTCCCTGAACCACGAGTTTTTTTTTTTTTTTTCACGAGTATCCATCGAGCCTCAAAGTTTGTTTCACGATTAGTCACTGAAACCAAGTAGGTGTCAATGTGGACGGCTTCGTTTCAGAATGATCCTTTGAACGTACAATCTGTTGTAGGATTTTCCAATTAACCCCAAGGCGGTGTCACTGGCAGAGCTGTATGGAGAATTTGATCTGTCCACTGGGGAATGGGCGGACGGCGTTCTTTCCTCTGTCATGCGTCAAACCTGTGCTGGTAGGTGGTCAGTTCATTATTAAGAGTGTTACTGAACTGTCCGGCCAGTGATGGCGGTTATCACTTTATTACTACAGGTCTTTTTGCTAAAAAGTGTTAAAAGATTATCGTTTCATCATCATGGGTTCTATTGTCAGAAAAGTCCCGGTAGCTATCGTTTTATGATTACGTTTATATTATTCAGAAACGGTGTTGGTAGATCATCATTTTATCATTAGATGTAGTACAATCTGAACAGTGATAGTGTTCATCACTCAAGCATGACAGAATTTTCTGCCAAAGAAATGATCAATTATCTTTTTATCGTCGTAGTTACTGGCTCAAAAAAGTGCTGGTAGGAGATCATTTTGCTATTACAGGTACAAAGATTGAAGAGTGCCGGTAGATTATTATTTTACCACAGCAGATTCCACAGTCAGGACAGTCTCTCAATTTTTCATCTCAGACTTACCCTAAAATCATCGTATCGACTATTTTCTCATCATGGTATTGTTGTAAACGGTGCTGGTAGATCTCACTAATCATCACAGGTATTACTATTAAAAAATGCGAGAAGGATGTTGTTTTGTTATCGTATTATTATCATTGTCAAACCAGTACTCGTTGGTTTATTTCATCATCGAAGGTACTGCAATCTATCCATCTATGGCGGTCAGTTTCGTTGTTCTACTTGTCATTCGTGTTTTGCCTCATAACACTGTAGCTAGGTCTGAAAATGTGCAAAGAATTGGCCTTTAAATAATGTACAGAGCTTGATCTTTTTAAAAACATGAAACTGCTACCGCAAAACTGTTGAGAGAGAGAGAGAGAGAGAGAGAGAGAGAGAGAGAGAGAGAGAGAGAGAGAGAGAGAGAGAGAGAGAGATGATTCATGTGACCCCCGGTTACCCTAAGTAATGGCAGATAATTGATGTGACGATGGAATAACCTCAGTAGGCCAAACGACACTGCCCATATCGGGTTCTCCGTGGGACTTGGGCGCCACGCTGCTCGATAACACCCCAGAACACCTCATAACAACAGATGTTGAGAGTCCAGGACAACTCGGCACAGACAAAACATGGCACACCAGGGGCAACGTTTGCCAACAGATCATGTCAGAGAAGGACAACTCATGACAAAGGAGGACAAATTAGAACAGATCCCCACAGTTCAAAGTAGATCAGGACAATCCGCTTCAGGCTTTAGACAGACTTTAACAAATTATAACATATCATGACGAACTTAGACATCTGACAGATCGTGACCCCATCATTAAAGACTATTACAAATAACATACAAGACGACAAGAATAGGATCACGTTTGTAGCAGACATGCTTGCCTTCGGTTTGATCCCGTTATCAGCGTTGAGTTGGACGAAAGATACAGAAGGGAACTGAACCTATCGCTGTAAGGGAATTCATGTGAAGTTAGGAAAAACTTTTTTGTGAAGGAATACTAAGATATGGACACCTCCTCCCCATCTTTTCCTCATCCCCATCCCTCATCATCTTTGTACAGGCCGTTGCTGTCCGTAACCCAAACATCCCCATAACTCATCATCCTCTCAGAAATCAGATGGATATAGCATAGTTTTTTGCTGGGTTCGTAACCTCAAACATCCGAGGCACTGAAGTTATTTGAACTGTTCCCAAGAAATCAGATGGAATAGCATAGTTTTTTGCTTGGGTTCCGTCCATGTGGACATCACAACGAAGTGATGGACTGAAAGTGCCAAAACCCAGGCTTATGTCAAAGGCCTCTGGCAAGAGGAATGGACGGATAACAAACTATCTAAAATCCGTCTAAACCTGAAAGTTTTGACCATGTACCCGAGGTGGCCATAAAGAAGAAACAGTTTTGTGCCGTTTGCATACAGGCCACTCCTTTTACACCCATTCTTATCTTTTAAAAGGTGAAGAAGCTCTGTGGTGCATTCCATGTCATGTACTACTCACAAAGTGAAACATATTCTTTAAGAATGTTGGGACTTCCATCATGTGAGACATAAAAACTTTACAGCAGACTCCATGAAAATATTGTTCAGAGATGTCCCACCTGATGTGATCTTTGAATGTCTTAAAGAGTTTGACATTTTTCATCTCATCTAACAGCTTGCGGAGAAAAAAAAATTAACAAAATTTCCGGTGTGTTTTTAGAAGGTATGTTTTAAAGGGTTGTGTGAATGAAGTTTTATTTCTTTTTTGATAATGACTTATGAGTTGACTTCATCGCGGTGACAGCCCTCATATGACCCTTTGCGGTCGGCTGGGCTATAAGGAACATTGCCTACCTTACCTTACCATCATCCTGTTGTCGATCGGGCAGACGAAAGGCCTGACGAAAAGTGGATTGTGTTCGACGGGCCTGTGGACACGCTGTGGATCGAGAGCATGAACTCTGTGATGGACGACAACAAGATCCTGACTCTGATCAACGGTGAACGGATCAACATGCCCGAACAGGTGTCCCTACTGTTTGAGGTGGAGGACCTGTCGGTGGCCTCCTGTCGGTGGCCTCCCCTGCCACGGTATCCCGCTGTGGGATGGTATACAACTATGTGGACATGGGATGGGAACCCTACGTCAACAGCTGGTTATTGACTATCCCTGATCCGGTGAGTAGAATTCTACGTCAACGATTGTCGATCACTGACCTGCTAAGTAGAGACTTAGGTCAGGAGCTGTCTAGCCTGGATACAGTGAGGAGGGTCTTACGTCAAAAGTGTCTCATACTGATCCGGAGAACGGAATCTGACGTCGAAAACTGTCTCGCTGATTAAGAGTGTTGAACCTACATGAACATCTGTCATTCACGGATCTGTCTCATTATCTCAACAGCTGGCTGTCGCTGACCATTTAAGGAGTTGCCTCGTAAACTTATGCAATGTTAAGATTTTGTTGATATGTGTGTGTGCGTGTGTGTGTGTGTGTGTGTGGGAGGGGGGTGGGTGAATTATCTTATGCTTGGGTGGTATTGCTTGCGGATCTTCTTTGGTTTGAGCCTAGTTATCATCAGTACCATGTCCATGAGACTTCCAGTATCAGCGCCACGGAAGGGCTTGCTTTTTGACCCTGGCGTTTTGTGAATAATTGACTTGAACCTTCGGGGACCAAGGAGGACATCGATGAGGACACGTCTATAAAACACCTTCACACAACAAATACATACTAGTAGTGAGTGAAAGCAGAGAGGTGCCCTTGAGATCTTTCTCGTGCCGGGAACATTTCAGGATCCAAGTTTGTACGCAAGACAGCGAACACAACTGTTCGACGAAAATAAGTTCAAACAGTGATCAGGTGGACTGAAATGTACATCTCTGATTGCCCGAATTGATTGGTTAATACAGGAACATTCTCCGTTGCTACTGGATATGCCCTCTCTATTAACAAAAAGAACTCTCAAAACTCGTAACATGTGATTGTCTACAAAAGGTCGTAGACAAACGCTTTTCCCAGCTTTTAGATGTTCTGATTCGTTAGGAAATCTTTGTTTCTCACAAACTACGTTTTTATATGATACGGGTTTTTTTTTTTAAACAAAATCTTTTTAAAATTCCAATAGAGTATTTTAAGTTCGTAGTTTTTAAATAGTATAACGGTTTGCATGCGATCTTTTAAACGCAGAACTTAGGGTGCACTGGAGATGTGGTATTTGATACATTTTTGTTGGTGTTGTTTGGTTATTGTCTCATAGAAAAAGTGGAGGTGCATGTTGTGGCATTGTTTGTGGGAGTAGTGCTTATATGACATTGTTGAAAGACATAGCGGCGATGTAACATGTACAAAACATAACGGCTATGTAGCTTTTCTGCAAGGCATAACATCCATCGGGTATTATTATCATGTGGCATAATGGGTATGTTTCATTGTTACTAGACGTAATGGTTATGTGGGATTATAACAAGACATGGTGGCTCTTTGGCAATGTGGCATGTAATATTGTTACAAGACACAAGGCCTAATGGTTCCGTGGGATTGTTACCGATTGTAATGATTGAGTGGTATTGTTACAAAGCAAAGTGGCTGCGTGGTGTTGTTACAAGACACATTGGCTATGTGTCACTGATGCGGGGTGAAGATGTAGACAGACAGATAGATAGATAGACAAATAGATAGACAGAAAGGTAGATCGAGACATAGAGAGAGATGGAGATAGATAGAAAGATAGATAGATATATGCAGGTAGTTAGGCAGAAAAAGAGAGAAAGGGGTAGGGGTAGGGAGAAAAGACAGAGAGAAAGCGCAGACAGGCAGAGACAGACAGACAGAGACAGAGAGAGAGAGAGAGAGAGAGAGAGAGAGAGAGAGAGAGAGAGACAGACAGACAGACAGACAGACAGACAGACAGATGGAGTTGGAGAAACAAAGTGAGAATAGAGCATCATTGTAGACCACACTGTCTGAATCCAACTTTTTGCAGACACAACAGCTTTGCTGAAAGCCCTCTTCAGCAAGTGGCTGGCCAATATGTTGCGTTTCGGCGGGACAACTGCAAGGAACTGGTTCCCATCGCCGAACTGAACGGCGTGACCTCGCTCTGCAAGTGTTCAACTGCTTCGGCACCGTGGAGAATGGGGTGAGTGGAGAAACTGCTTATGGAGTGAGGTTGGCGAAGGATAGAGGGGAGAGATAGCGAGTGTTCATGGGGTTTAAAAGGGGAGATTTCATGGGGTGAGGTGGAGGGTGCTTATGGAGCGAGGTTGGCGAAGGATATGAGGAGAGATATAGCGAGTGTTCATGGGGTTAAAAGGGGAGATTTCATGGGGTGAGGTGGAGGCTTATGGAGCGAGGTTGGCGAAGGATATGGGGATAGATAGTGAATGTTCATGGGGTTAAAAGGGATTTTTCATGGGGTGAGGTGGAGGGTGCTTATGAGCGAGGTTGGCGAAGGATATGGGGAGAGATAGCGAGTGTTCATGGGTTAAAAGGGGAGATTTTATGGGGTGAGGTGGAGGGTGCTTATGGAGCGAGGTTGGCGAAGGATATGGGAGAGATAGCGAGTGTTCATGGGGTTAAAAGGGGAGATTTCATGGGGTGAGGTGGAGGGTGCTTATGGAGCGAGGTTGGCGAAGGATATGGGGAGAGATAGCGAGTGTTCATGGGGTTAAAAGGGGAGATTTCATGGGGTGAGGTGGAGGGTGCTTATGGAGCGAGGCGCAGGTATGGGGATAGATAGCGAGTGTTCATGGGGTTAAAAGGGGAGACTTTTTATGGGATGATGTAGAGGGTGCTTACAGAGCGAGGCATGCGCAGGTTATGGGGAGAGATGGAGAGTGTTCATGGAGTTTAAACGGGAGTTTTCATGGGGTGAGGTGGAGGGTGCTTGTCGGGTGTGATGAGGAGTTCTTGTGGTAGGGGGATGAGGTGTGTGTGTGTGTGTGTGTGTGTGTGTGTGTGTGTGTGTGTGTGTGTGTGTGTGTGTGTGTGTGTGTGTGTGTGTGCGCGCGCGCGCGCGTGAAGGGTGCATGTGAGGTAAAGAAGGGAATGCCAGTGGGAGAATGTGGAAAGGGGTTTCCCAGGTGAAATTGAAAGTGCCTAGGGGATGAGGTGGAGTAATAAAGATGATTCTTGACTGCTAATGTTCTTTTTCACAAATAAGAACTTTCTTTGAGGATGTTCTGAAGATATGCCATAGACGAAAAGACAGAAATAGTCAACGTTCTTGGTTATAGACCGTCTTCGGGACTGATTGCATCACATGAAAGAAAATGAATATGTCTAGATGATGACGTATAAAAACATATACGTGAACGGGCGAATACGTATTTAAAGAGGTGTGTGTGTGTGTGTGTGTGTGTGTGTGTGTGTGTGTGTGTGTGTGTGTGTGAGAGAGAGAGAGAGAGAGAGAGAGAGAGAGGAGAGACAGGCAGAGAGAGAGGAAAGGTAAAAGGAAGGCAGGTAGAGGGGAAAGGTAAACAGAAATAGATGGAGGCTTCAAAGGGGGGAGAGAGAGATAGAGTAGCATGTCTTATGAAATTCGGAGGGAGGTGTGTGTGTGTGTGTGTGTGTGTGTGTGTGTGTGTGTGTGTGTGTGTGTGTGTGTGTAGAAGCTCCTATTGTTATAGGTCCATATGGATTTGTGCACATTTGCATGTGTCTTTGCGTGTGCATACCTGGGTGATGAAGAAGATACTGTTTTGGGTGTGTATGCTATGCTCTATATGTTATGTTTTAGACGTGGCGAGTGTTTATAGAATTTGGTGAGCGTGGAGTGGTCTTTGTCTCCAGCAAATGTGATCCTATGGAGAGTGCTTATTGAGCTCAGAGCATTTGTTACAGGTCATAGGAAGTCCGATTCCACTGCAAATACAGCAAATACAAATTCGATTTTGTTTGTTTCTTTCTTTTGTTAGACTGTATTTGGCAGGAGCGTGAAAAAAGAGAGGAATGAGCCAGCATAACTGATACAGTGAAATACAGGTCATTTTGTCTTTTACATCGCGATCAACAATCATCACAGACACAATACAGCACAGGATAATTGCGTTGATTTTAACAGCGCTTATGGCTGACAATGCAACAGAAGGTAGCCATGTCAGTTACATCGTGATCAGTGATCATGACTTCATACCTCAGACCGGAAGGAAGTCGAGCCAGATGGATTATTTACATTTTAATCAGTTTCGCCGTAGTTTGTAGAGCTTTGGCGAAGCTACTGTAAATACGACGAACTAAAAAAAAAGGGCGAGAAAGAAAAGCTAGAGATGAAGTCCTTTAGCAGTAATTGCACATGTGGTATGTAACCATTGTGTTAGTATGCCATGACCAAAGAACGACAGCTGTTGCTACATTTCGCGCAAAATCGCGTCTGGCTGCGTCGTGTCTTCGACAATACTTTGTAACAACAGCTGGGACTGCAGGGAGCTGCCGCCGACCCCTTCCCCTTCCTTGCTTTTACAAACTTTGAAGATGTTTGCATTCACTTTGTAGAAAATACGCGCAATGTAATCTAAAACTACGCCTGTTGCAGTTTTAAGGTGAACAGATGTGGTGATAGTAGCAGAGGATACCCAGGTTAGTTTCATCATCTGCAATATACTGGCCTATCTAGCAGATCTGTGAAAGAGATACATACAGCAGAAAATGTTGTGATGTCAAGTCTGAGAAACTAGATATAAGTTTTGGAATGTGTCCTTTTCACGTACTCTGTAATAAGCGAACATGAATAGGCCCTACTTTGTTGTTCATGAGAAACAGATCTGGGTTATGAGGCATACTGGTGCTGCTACTGCTTTTGATGATGATGATCATGATTATGATAGCGATAGTAGTAGTAGTAGTAGTAGTAGTAGTAGTAGTAGTAGTAGTAGTAGTAGTAGTAGTAGTTGTTGTTGTAAATTAATGAAAATAATAACAATGATAATGATAGTGATAATGATAATGATAATAATAATAAGAATAATAATAGGAGAAGAAGAAGCGTGTACGTAGGAAATGCCGCACTTCCACTCTGCAGTCAAGTAGTTCATTCCTCGCAGTATCGTCGTAGCTTAAAGCAACAAGCCATGAGTGAACGAATTATGCTCCTAAGAAGCAGAGTGGGGACACAAGACAGGGTAGGAAGAATGATAAGGAGATTGTTCACCGCCAGAGTGCTGACATGCTGAAGCGCTGTATCGAAAAGCCGTCCTCGTCATGTATACACTACTGCACTCACACTGGACCATCGCTGAAAACCTCATTATTGACAGCTTTAGTATTGCCTCCAAAACAAAGGCGGACTGGACAGGCATCAAGTCTCAGCGCGCTGAAATTACAGTTCATATAATGTCCTCTGGCTTACTGGCTTATAATGGCTTATAATGTCCTCTGGCTTACTTACGGAACAGTTGTTGTTACAGGGGATCGAGTGGAAAAAGGGGAGAGGAGGACGGAGAAAGAGCGTGTGGGTAAAAGAAAAATATAGATAAAGATATAGACAGTGTTTTAGAAAAGAAAAGATTATGTTAATTTAGGCTTACTAGGATAGGTAAAAAAAACCAAACCAATGTCATATGTATACTGTGAACCGCCTAAAGTGAGCGTGGACGCGCACGTGAAGATATCGAGGCCAGTAAATCAAACCATCTCTGTTTCTCTTCAGAATGAAATTCAAAATGTCAAGGCCACAAAATAAAAAATGATAACTGTATATTTTTGCAATACTTACAATGCACTAGTAGATATTGACCATGATAAAAGTTGTGAGGTGGAGGAAAGGGGGAAGGGGGGGGGGGGGGGGGGGGGGGGGGGGGGTGGAGGTCTTGACCCACACAGCTCTCCTAATTTAAGATAATGGTTTACTCAAAAATATTAATTGTGTGAAAGCTGAGATATTCAATAATGACAAAGTTGAGAGACACAAGCATCAATATGGAACAACTACCACACGAGTTAAAAGATTTAAGAATATGTCGAAGTAAAAACAAAATACAGTTACTTGAACCTATTCGCAAAAGTTAATTTGTTTATAGCATGTGCGAATCTAGAAGTATGGAGAGATGCAGACACCTGCCCCCCCCCCCTCCCCCCCCCCCCCCCCACACACACTCTCCCTCGCCCTCCCCGCTCAAATGCAACAGACAGCGTCTGTTTGAAACACCGGAAGCAACCCAGTCATGCGGAAAGCCGTGAAGGCCATGTAACCTGAATAAAACCTGCTGCAGTTATAAAATAAAATTGCTGACACAACAGTCATCTTTCTAATGGCCCGTGCAAAACATTAGAATGTCTGGTAAGAGGCGGACGCCCCAGCCATCCAGTTTAACCGCGTCACCTCCCCTGTCTCCCCCGACAGGGCTGCATCATTTTGCCTCCACCAATGGGAGACGACCGATAAGGGGGGGGGGGGGGGGGGGGGGGGGGGGGGGGGGGTCGCCATGATCACGTGACCCTGGAAAACCAATATTGTTTGTCAGTAATCTTTCCTGCCGGGCGGGCTGCACTGCGCAATTGTGTGCGTTCGGATTCAGTAGGGTCAAAAACGGCCCATCAGTAGTGCTTTTCCTCCCACCACGACCATTTCTTACGTGTCGTAACGACGGTAGGTGTTAGGTTTTCGATGCAAGCAGAAGGCGAGTTGAGCCGTAGATTCTTCGGCACTGGTCGGACAACGTGATTTCGGTAATCACTCTCTTTCGGTCCAGCGGCGGAATGTTCATATCGTATATGTCTCTGTACAACTCTGTAGCTTTGATGCTTCTACCTTATCATCGTCACTTTACCTGTCAGTTTATCTTTCTGTGTTTTTTAAATATGTAAATAAAACGATTCGAGTATGAGTATCACTGAATGTGCATACAAATGACTGTAAGTAAGGATGAACCTTTTTTTGGGGTTCAGTTCGAAACATTGGTCATAGAATAAAGATTTGCTTGAATATATGAATTCAAAAACTTTTTTCATTTTGTAGTTGTTTGCCTGCATTTGTTTTGCCCCGTAGAGGTCAGTCCAGCAGATTTGTGTGTATTCTGGTTCTGTTCTATCTGATCTGCTACAGGTAGACCCAAGTGACAGCGACAACCTGAGTCGTTCCGTGGAGCTGTGGTTTATGTTCTGCATGATCTGGTCCATCTGCTGTTCTGTGGACGAGGAGGGGGCGGAAGAAGGTGGACAACCTGATCCGGGAGAATGACGGCACCATCCCCCACCAGGGACTCGGTGTACGAGTACTATGTGGACCCCAAGAGCAAGAGCTGGGTTCACTGGGATGAGAAACTGAAGCAAGGATGGAAATACAACCCTGCGTAAGAATTTTATTTAGTGTGTGTAAGAACAGTATTCAGAGTGTGGAAGAACAGTGTTCAGAGTGTGTAAGAACAGTGTTCAAAGTGTGTAAGAACAGTATTCAGAGTGTGGAAGAACAGCGTTCAGTGCGCGCGCGCGCGCGCGCGCGTGTGTGTGTGTGTGTGTGTGTGTGTGTGTGTGCGCGCGAGTACGCGCGAGCTTGTATGAGTGTGTGTGTGTGTGTGTGTGTGTGTGTGTGTGTGTGTGTGTGTGTGTGTGTGAAATGACTTTTGTGTTGCTCTTTTAGGAAATGTAACGTGAATTTTGCAATTTATCAATCCAGCATCATAACAGACAAGTGTCTTTTAAACCAGCTAGATCCCTGTCTTATGAACAAATTTTGCCCGGTATCAAGTTTCATGATTATGCTATTTGCATTTTCATCGTGAATAATAAGCACGTGATCATTGCAAGTTTTGTGCTGCTGTTGTTGTATGATGAGAGAGTGTGATTTTAAGATGGTCGCTGGTTGTGATAGCGGGGTATGATGGGGAGATACAAGGGAGGTTTGCAGAGCAGTATGGTGTGAAGATTCGTTAGGATGCTGCAAGGCCGTACGATGCGGGGATATGACAGGATGCTGTGATGTGGTGTGATTCAGAGATACAAAGGGATGCTGCTAGGTGGTTTTGCAGCATAGTATTATTGGAAGACATGATAGGCTGGTAAGTCTGATCCTACATGGTATTGTTCAGTGGCATGGTGTGAAGGTATGGTGGTGTCTTGCAGGGTGCCTTTTTACCAGCAGATCGTGCCCACAGTGGACACAATACGCTACCAGTTCCTCATCACGTCGCTGATAGACAGTCGCAATCCGGTGATGTTGGTAGGCCCCGTGGGCACTGGCAAGACCTCTGTGGCCGAGGCCTGCCTACGCCGCATTGACAGCAAGGAGTTCAGCGTCCTCACCATCAACATGTCGGCCAGGGTAGGTCGGGATTTCACCATAGAAACGAGTTTGTCAAGGCTTTACCAGGTTCTTCGCTTGGCCATTACTTCACTTTGTTTAGTTGACTATGCGGAGTTTCGTTATTGGTACAAAGTAAACCAACGCTTAGGAGAAGCTTTCATTATGTTAAGTATGTCAGAACTTCACCGTGCTCTTTAGTTCGCAAACGTTTTTCATTAAGTGTCAAATAAGTGAAAGAGGCACTATGTTCTGGGATGAGTGAAAGTTTCAGTCTGTCATTGAATGAAGCAAGAATTCAGTAAGTTCTTGAGTTAAGTCACGGCTTCATTATGTGAATCAAGCACTCGTTTTTTTTTTTTTTTTTCTCCAGATAGTCAAAACGTCATCATGTTCTTCAGTATCTGAATTAGTCTGTGCTTTAAGAAAATCTTCTATTGAAATAATAATAGAGAACATTTACTAAGTGCGATGTTCTGCGTTCACGGGTATGACATAAGTAACATAGCTTCTGATTTTAATCAGCAGCAAAAGAAGATAGGTAGAAGATTTCCATTCCCATGAAAATTGCATCACACACACACACACACACACACACACACACACACACACACACACACACACACACACACACACATAGCTTCTGATTTTAATCAGCAGCAAAAGAAGATAGGTAGAAGATTTCCATTCCCATGAAAATTGCATCACACACACACACACACACACACACACACACACACACACACACACACACACACACACACACACACACACACACACACACACACACACACACACACACACATCAGTCAATCATTAATGCAATGACAGAAGATTTGTAGCTTGCACATGCTTTCCCATTACTAAATTGTTCCACATGATATTGTGTCTCCCTCTACTAAATTGCTTCATATGTGTATATATATATATATATATATATATATATATATATATATATATATATATATATATATATATATATCACAACAAATAAAACTAGAGAGCCAGCAAGAACTCCAAAAAACGCTCAACCGGGAAGGGAGCGACATAAGTTTAAAAATGTGATTAAAAAAGAGATTAAAAAAACACCAACAAACTTGTTTCCAGCTCTCTGCTCTCTTCAGGGTGTTCATTTTGGGCACGCTACCGGTGTTATATATATTGTGTGTGTGTAAGCGTGAGTTCTGCATGTGTTTCACGCGGCCTGTATCTTTTTACAATTTTGATTTTTTTTGGGGGGGTGCGTTCAGGGAGGGTGTATTAAGGAATGGTGTGTTGACAAGAATTTCCATTTGTGCCTGCAATTGTTTATGATCTCAACTTTTGAATTCAGAGTTGCTAGATGAGGTTTGCATAATATCAGCCACTTTTCTGTAGAACATAGGTTGCATTTTTTAGAGATATTGTTGTATGGTGCTGCTCTTTTTATAATTTTCCATGATATATTATAGTCTATTTTTTTATTTTTAAGTTTCCAAATGTGTTTGCTTAGTTCTGTTTGGTTTTTATATTTTTCATTTTTGAAGGACTGTTTATGGTTTGCATATCTAGTTTTGAAATGGTTTGCAGTAATCCCTATGTATGTTTCTTTGTCACTATCAGTTGTTACTGTGGCTTGGTATACAATATTATTGTAAAGGCATTTATTATTCAGGGGGCATTGATCTTTTTTTGTGCAGTTACAAGATGTCCCTTTGTTACCCTTTTTGGCTGTGTTGCCTTTAGTTTTGTTAGATGAGTCAATTATGTTTTTGAGGTTGGGCATACATGAATATGATAGCTTGACGGTGTTTTTATTGAATATTTTAGATAGTACATGTTCTTTGGCTGATATTATGCAAACCTCATCTAGCAACTCTGAATTCAAAAGTTGAGATCATAAACAATTGCAGGCACAAATGGAAATTCTTGTCAACACACCATTCCTTAACACACCTCTCCTGAACGCACCCCCCAAAAAATCAAAATTGTAAAAAGATACAGGCCGCGGCCGCGTGAAACACATGCAGAACTCACGCTTACACACACACAATATATATAACACCGGTAGCGTGCCCAAAATGAACACCCTGAAGAGAGCAGAGAGCTGGAAACAAGTTTGTTGGTGTTTTTTTAATCTCTTTTTTATCACATTTTTTAAACTTATATATATATATATATATATATATATATATATATATATATATATATATATATATATGTGTGTGTGTGTGTGTGTGTGTGTGTGTGTGTGTGTAAGATTCATGTCAGTCTTTCCGTGTCTCGGACACACACACACACACACACACACACACACACACACACACACACACACACACACACACACACACACACACACACACACACACATCATTACGCGCGTGCGCACACACATCCTTCTGACATTACCTTAATGACTTAGCAAAGATTCAAATAAATAAAGGGGGTGGGGATGGAAGGAACGGGTGAAAGAATAACATGAGAACGAAAAATCAGGTAAATTGATCATAAATCCTT
Organism: Conus betulinus; assembly: GCA_016801955.1. Classification (NCBI taxonomy): domain Eukaryota; kingdom Metazoa; phylum Mollusca; class Gastropoda; order Neogastropoda; family Conidae; genus Conus; species Conus betulinus. Next base: position 198,970 of record JADBJO010000141.1, on the reverse strand, counting down.
CTCAAGCAGCATATTGTAATCCATCCTGAAGACAGACTGATCCTTCTCGCCTGCTCTGAGGCCCTTCATCCACTGGATCGGACTCATCAGGAAGCCAGGCTAATTGTGTCTGGGGCTCCCTTGGCATCAAATAATGATGCACCACGGTCTATAATTTTGTGGTATTCTCACCACCAAGGGTTCAGAAATAAAATTCAACAGTACCTCAAAGCAGCCAGCAAAGGGTAGAAAAGTAAAACGAAAAGAAAGTTTAGTAAGGAAGTAAACTGCTGAAAAACCAAAATCATTAAGTAAACAGTATAAAACATAGGGGAAAATCTCTAAGCCTGTGCTTAAGGATCCATTTCAGGATGCAGTGTAGGTCAAAAGATGTCCATCACTTCGAGTGGTCAGCTCTGCTGTTTAATAACCCAAGCATTGTTAGCAGCTGAGAATTATGCGGAACAGCCTTTACTTGGATCTCTTGAAAGATGCACTCTCCTACTGATTGACCGAAGAATATTGTGTTGAACAAGTTAGTAGTTGGGGGGGGGGGGAACAAGTGCAGGCTAACAATTCTTCCTTCTCACATACACACAGACACACACACACACACATACACATACACAGACACACACACACACACACACACACACACACACACACACACACACACATATATATATATATATATATATAAGTGCATAGTAAGTGTGAGAGACAGTGACCGACTGACGAACACAGTAAAACAATCTCATTGTCCATGGCTCCCTCACTGGCATCACTCCAAGGCTGCACATGTTGTTCAGTCAGTTATTCCCGTATGTTTTTCAGCTGACCGCTGATTCCGTTCCATGGGTGTCGGGGACATCCTTCGGGTGACATGGTGGATGCCCTAGCTGCCAGGACGCGTCTTTTGCTATGCTTTTCAATCAACTATACTTTTCTTTTTACTGTGTTCTTCTGTTGGTCATTTTCCATTGATTTGATTTAGCCATTGCTTTACAGTGATCAAGAATAATTCATTCTTTTGCGTTCTTTGTCCTTAAGTCAGTTACTTCTTGCGTTGTATGTTATATATGTCTGCTTTTTGAGTTGTAAAGGAATTGAATTCTTCAATTTCTTCTAAAAATGTTGTTAAGGAACATCTGAGTAAACCAGTCTGTTTAGTTTGCTAGGGGTGAGTGGTCTCTGTCTCCATTGTCAGACGTCCTCCAACAACGTACAAGACATCATCGAGAGCCGCGTGGAGAAACGCGCCAAGGGGGTGTACGTTCCCATTGGAGGCAAGAAGCTGATCACCTTCATGGACGACTTCAACATGCCAGCCAAGGACACCTTCGGCTCCCAGCCCCCTCTGGAGCTCATCAAGCTGTGGATTGACTATGGCTTCTGGTACAACCGCAAAAACCAGACACGCAGAAGATCATGGTGAGTGAGGTCGATAGATGTAGCGTGTGTATGTGTGTTTGAGTGAAGCGTGCAAGTGAAGGTGTGTGCTTTCATGTGAATGATAAGTGTTGGTAATGAGTGTTTTGTTCCTTGTATTGGGAGTCCAAGTAGGGCCTGTGTGTGTGTGTGTGTGTGTGTGTGTGTGTGTGTGTGTGTGTGTGTGTGTGTGTGTGAGTACGCGCGCGCCCACATATATGTGAATGTGCACATGCGAGCGTATGTATGCGTGTATCGATGACACGTTACACATAGCATGCACCCTGCGTGAGAAATGGAAAGAATGAAGAAAGTAGGAACTTGAGTGAATGATATTGAACGATATTGACTGGATGACACGGGAAACGACTGAATGAAGCGCCAGCTGGCAGCTCTTCAGTCGGCACTACCCAGGTAGGCAGCCTGCTGTGTAAACGAGTGTTGATTGTAAAGCGCTTAGAGCTTGGTTTCTAGCCGAGAAGAGGCGCTATATAAGTATTCATTATTATTTATTATTTGAGTTTGTGTGCATATTTGTTTGTTTGTTTGTTGTGTGTGTGTGTGTGTGTGTGTGTGTGTGTGTGTGTGTGTGTGTTCAAGACAAACGGAAAGACATGCATCTTGCACATACTCGTTGTTAAACATGCTCTCGTTGTATTGTTGGTGATCGATGCCTGCTGATTGCACTTGTACACTGCACTGCGCTGTAATCCTGGCGCAGATATTTTTCAGCGTCAGCCATCATTTTTTTTCCTTTACCGCCTGTTCCCTCTTTCCAGGACATGCTGCTGGTGGCTGCTATGGGTCCCCCGGGGCGGAGGTCGCATGGTCATTTCCAAACGGCTGCAGAGTCGTTTCAACCTCATCAACATGACTTTCCCACAGGTGGGCCGCTTGTATGTGGGATTACACTTTTCTACTCTTTAGTCTATAAACAACAAACAAGTAGGGTAACTGTTGTTCCCACAAAAAGCAAATACACGCCCATAACTCCAAAGGAATGCTAGCAGAAATGACAGCACAGAGCACACAGAACAAACAAGGAAACATCCACAAAAAATGATTTTCCAAGCTTGCCTATATACCCTGTACCGAACACATCTACACAGCAACAGCAACTGGAGAAATGAACAAATAGAAATCGACATTTATTCAAGACCGGCACAGCCTTTTAAAAGCTGTGTAGATGTTTTCGTCCATGTACTTGTCTGGCTATATTCAAGTTTTAAAAGGCTGCGCCAGTCTTGTAGAAATGTTGATCTCCAGTTGTTGCTGCTTCATTAGGGACAGATGAATTGTTCATATGTGATAATATCGTTTACGCTTTGTTAGAACTGAATATGCATTTATACATACACATATTGTATTTTGAGCGCTTCAGTAAGAATGAAATAGACTGTGAAAATGTAAATGGAAGGCTTCGGTAAGAATGAGAATAATGTATTTAGTGTTAAGTGAAGGCTTCAGCAGGAATGCATAGATTCAATAGATTGTGAATACATCGAACACTTTATCAGGAAAAGATGGAATGAATGTACTGTGTGTGTGCGTCCGTCGAGTCGACGAGGACCACTGGAGTCATCTTGGGGTTGAGAGAGTGTGTGTGTAGGGGAGAGGAGGGGACGATTTGTTGATACGATTGAAGTGAATGCTTTGTCGCCTAACCAGCAGTTGTGGTCGACACAATGACACAGTCACTGGACGAACAGTTGTTGATTGATCTGTTCATTCACTGGCACCAGGAGTCGCAGATCAAGAGAATCTACGGCAGCATGATCAACCAGAAGCTGGTGGAGTTTGACGAGGAGGTGAAGACTATCGGTGACGTCTTGACTGAAGCCACCATCGAAATGTATGACGTCATCGTTCACAAATTTCTGCCGACCCCTGCCAAGATTCACTACCTCTTCAACCTCAGAGACATCTCCCGAGTGAGTCACTCACAAAGGGCAGTAACAAATGGTTGTGTCTCGGACATTATTGATTGGTTTAAATAAACCTTCTGCGGAGATACCAGAAGCATGCTTTCATTTGTCAAACGACGCACGCAGACCTATTCATCAGTATGTACTTTGTGTGACACGTCTGGCTGCAATTTGATATATGACGATGTTTAGAGGGAGGAAGGGTACACATGGCTTGCTTACATCATATTTCCTGGTATCACCGGGCCCGCAAATCATAGACACCTGCTACGTTGATCAGTTTTGGGGTTGCTTTACTACTTCTGAGTGCGTAGTTGCCAATTTTGTCGACGCAAGTAGGCAAGCTGAAACAATGGTGTAAACTGCTTTTGTAAACGTATGTATGTGGCAGTATATTTTGGTAGGGCAGTAGCTAAAAGGTCAGGTTTTTAGTAAGTGTAGGAGACAGTATTGTTTTATCAGTTATAGGCTATATCCTGTGTGATGATTGAAAAGTCAAGCCAGCTAAATGCTTCACTGGTGTGCATAACACAGCTGACTAATGGTAACTTTAGCAGAACTGCTGTTTCATTAGTGTTATTGCATTATTGTTATTGAACGGTAACGGTAAGTAAAGCAGATAGTACTGTTTTACCACACCTGTTGACTGGACGCTTTGAGGCATAGAATTCCATTTTCATCAGTGTTTATGTCACACTTTTTGAATGGGTAACTTTGTGAGACAGTTCTGAAGTAAGCTATAATATGTGCAATATACATGTGTACCCCAGTGTTGACATTGTATCGGGTGTGTCATACGTTGTCTCCAGATGTTGACAGTGTACTTTATGTATGACATATGAACCAGCATTCTGCATTCATCAGGTGTATCATATTCATTCACGTCTTAACTTTTGTTCCGTATGGGTAACACATACAGAGTTTCTACATTTACCAAGTTTGTCATACGTATCCAGATGTTGACATTGTCACATATGTGTGACATGTGTACTAGATGTCTACATTCGCCGGATGTGTCATATACAGATGCAGGTGTTTACATTTTGCCTGGTGTGTTATAGGTATACAAAGGTGTTATCTTACACCAGGTGTGTCACATAGATAACCATGTGTTGATATTTTACCCTGTGTGTCATGTGTACTCAAGTGTCGATATTGTATCGGATATGTTGTATGAACAACAAAGCTTTTGCCTGTATACCATGCGTGTCATGTGTACCCAGCTATAAATACTGTACCAGGTGTGTCCAAAGTTTTTCAGGTATTTGTTGTTTGTCAAATTTGTACGCAGGTACTGGCTTTGTATCAGATTTTTCACACACACACACACACACACACACACACACACACACACACACACACACACACACACACAACACAAAAGGGGACAAGTGAAAGAAGAATCGAACTTGACATTTCACCAGCTATCAGATTTGTCACGTGTATCCAGTTGACATTTCACCAGCTATGTCATATGTACCTAAATGATGATACTGTGCCATGTGTGTCATGTGTATCCAGATGTTGACATTGTACCAGGTGTATCGTGTATTCAGATATTGACATTGTAGCACGTGTCATGTGCACCCATATGTAGACATTACACCACATATGTCATGTGTAACCAGATGTGGACATTGTACCAGGTGTGTCATGTGTACCCAAATGTTGACATTGAGCCAGCGTGTCGTGCACCCAGATGTTGACTTTGCACCAGGTGCGTCATGTCTACCCAGGTGTGGACATTGCACCAGATTTATCATGCGTACCCAAGTGTTGACATTGTACCAGGTGTGTCATGTCTAACCAGATATTGACATTGTAACAGATGATTTATGTGTACACATTTGTGGACATTGTGCCAGGTGTGTCATGTGTACCCATATGTGGACATTGTATCAAGTGTGTCATGTATACCCATGTGTAGACATTGTACCAGTGTGTCATGTGTACCCATATGTGGACATTGTACAAGGGGTGTCATGTGTACCCATAAGTAGACTTTGTACCAGGTGTGTCATGTGTAACCATATAGTGGACACTGTACAAAGTGTGTCATGTGTACCCGTATGTGGACATTGTGCCAGATGTGTCATGTGTACCCATATGTGGACATTGTACCTGGTGTGTCATGTGTACCCATATGTGGACATTGTACCCAGTGTGTCATGTGTAACCATATGTGGACATGTATCCAGTGTGTCATGTGTACCCGTACGTGGACATTGTACCAGATGTGTCATGTGTACCCATGTGTTGACATTGTACCAGATGTGTCATGCGTATCCAGAAGTAGACAACGGACCATGTAGGTGACATGCGTGCCCAGGGCCTGACATAGTTCCCAGTTTCTCATATTTGCACTCAACTGTCGACATCATTCCACGTGTACCCGGTATACATGGCGTCATGTAAGATATATGACGCCGTGTATACATCGCCAGATTAGACATGGCACCAGGTGTGCTGCACGCATACCTCAGTGCTAGCATTGTGCCATACGTGTTACATGCATATCCGGATGTCACAATTGTACCAGAGACGTTGTATGTGCACCAGTTGTGTCATCTTTATACCCAGTGCTGGTATTGTAGGCTACCAGGTGTGTCATGTGTTGACATTGTACCATGTGTGTCACATGTGTATCCAGGTGTTGATATTGTTCCGTATGTGCGCAGGCGTTGACATTGTTCCGGTTATGTCATTGTATACTCAGCGCTGATATTGTGTGCTGTCAGGTGTGCTTTATGTGTACATAATAATTATGTGTCGACGATGTTCCATATATGTCACATGTGCACTCGGGTATCTGATATGCCCTCCCAGGAGTGATCACGTGTTCCAAGGTGTATGAATTCACAGGTGTCACATGTATTCACAACTGCATGTTATATGTCACCAAGTGTGTTGTTGACAGGCGCTCTCAGGTGTGTATCCTATGTTCCCAGGTGTTCCAGGGGTTGTTGAGAGCCGAGAAGAATCGACATGATACCAGGGAGGCTCTCACCAGGCTGTGGACACATGAGTGTTTCCGGTGAGTCTTCTGACGTCATTGTAAGTCCTCTGACGTCACTGTAAGTTGTCGGATGTAAGATGTAAACGCCCAACTCGCTCACTGTGTGTCTGTGTAGCGTCACGCCACTGTCGATAATCTATTATCTGTCTGTCTATCTGTCTGTCTGTCTGTCTCTCCCTCTCTCTCTCTCGCTCTCGCTCTTGCTCTGGCGCATTCGATTCTTCTTTCACTTGTCCCCTTTTGTGTTGTGTGTGTGTGTGTGTGTGTGTGTGTGTGTGTGTGTGTGTGTGTGTGTGTTATGGCTGTGCATCCTATGTATAACTATTTGTGGTCGGTTTCCATTATTTCATTTGACGTTTTTTTTGTGCGATATGAATTCATGATATGTATTGTTTGGTTTATTATGTGCAGTCGATCACCTGTCATTGCCTCTGGAATGAGTAAAATATGTAGAGAGCTAAGCTTGCTCTAGTTCAGTCCTTACAATATTTTCTGGCCGTATGAGTACAGACACATATGATGCAGCTATGTAGTAGGCCATATTAGGGACGCAAATGTAACACAAACCTGTGTATATGAGGCGGAGTGTTTGTGCAGTTTTTTTTTTTTTCTCGGTGCTATACAATGAGGCATTCTGAATTTCTGATGTTTGTAGGAAGTGGAGAAGGATGAAGGAAGGTGTTAATTGGAATTGGGTTAATTATGGAGCGAGGGGGAAAATGTAAGAAATGATTCTTTCCATCTGCCTTACCTATGAGGAGATTAGAGCGGCAAGTGTGATGAAATTATTTTTACCTTTGTGCCAACGGCGGGTAAATGTACCGTAGGAAATTTCATGGTTATAAATATTGACGGTTTCGGATGATTTCACAACTGATGTATGATGCCTCTTGTATACCTTTTTCGAAAATAACCATGTTTTAACGCGAATCACTCGCCTTGTTTTTATTTATTTATTTGCTTGTTTGTCGTCGGTTCGTTCATTTTATTCATTTTCCGTCTTTCATGTTTATCATTTTTGATTTAAGAAAATTATTATCATGAATATTTCATTTATTTTTTGTTTTAAATACAAAACAAAATACCGTTTTCCCCATTAAGTAATGCGCTTCCATGTCTGTAGATATATGAAACATATTTGTGGGCGGCTGTAAAGCATATATATTTGCACATGTAGGTTATATGTAAGGGTAGAGATAGGTAGATGGACAATCCTTCATGAAGACTTATATAAGCATATATATATTTGCACATGTAGGTTATATGTAAGGGTAGAGATAGGCAGATGGACAATCCTTCATGAAGACTTATTTAAAGCGTATATATTTGCACATGTAGGTTATATGTAAGGGTAGAGATAAATAGATGGACAATCCTTCCTAAGACTTACTGTAACACGGATACCCATGTGTAGTCAAGCAATTTACGTTTAAGTTCCGATGTGTCTGGTGCCATGGATGTTTCGTGAAACTATCCACTTTATGCTTCGTTACTGTCGGGGGTAATGAAGAAGTAGTGAGACCATTCACATTGACCATTTCAAATGGCCGTTGTCTAAGGTGTGTAGTGAAACAATCCACGTTGAAGATGTCGTTTGGCTGGAGTTACGGATGCGTCTTGAAACCATCCACTTTAAAGATCTAAATCTGGTTGGGCTCACAGATGTGTACAGAAACAATACATATTAGAGACGTACTTTGTCCGTAGTCATGAATTGAAACAATCCACATTGAAGATGTGATCTGGCCGGCGTCGTGGATGTGTAGTGAAACAACCTGTATTGAAGGTCTGATCTGACTGGGTCATGGATGTCTAATGAAACAATGCACCTTGAAGATCTTGCGTGACCAGTATCTTGGGTGGGCAGTTAATTCAACAATCCACGTCGAAGATTTAAGGCACTCATTGTCTTAGATTTGAAATGAAACAATGATATTAAAATATTGAACACGGCAAGTGTGATGGCTGTCGTGTGCAGCGTGTTCTCTGACCGTCTGATCAGTCAGAAGGACCGGGAACTGTTTCTGACGGTGCTGGGCGACAAGCTGGGATCGCTCTTCAACCAGACCCTCAACAACATGTGCCAGAACAAGCAGCCCCCTCTCTTCGGTCTGTTCATCATTCCCCGCGCCGTTTGTTTTTGTCGTTGTATTGAGGGTTACTGTCATAGTTTACCTGGACCACATGTGTGATAAGCAGCTTCCACTGTATAGTTCTTACAAAAGATCTACTTTATCAGAGGCCGTAGATGTGTAGCATATCGTATATATACAGTAGTATATGTGTAATATATATGGTAGTGTAGTATACCGGCCCTTCCTGCTGATGTAATGTTGATTATCAGGGTGTCTTACCTTGACTGATACTTTTACCGTTGATTTCAGTGGTGTGTCACAGCAGTCAGTCCCCCTGAGTTTTCTTTGCACATTGTTTATCGTGAGCTGTAGTGTCGCTGTCCTGGGTTACCAGAGCAATATGTCAACTTTTCCAAATCCGTCCAGGCCTGAAAGAGTTCTTACCGTGCGCCATTTGCGGCCCATGAAGAAGAAACAGTCTCGTTCCGTTTGCATACCGGCCACTCATTTTGCGTCACCTGTATCCTTTAAAAGGTAAAGAAGCTCCATGGCGCATGGCATGGGATGTAACACTTACTGTAAAGACGTCGTCTTAGTGTTGGGGCTCGTGCGATGTCAGACCTGAACACTTCACAGCAGATTCCATGAAAACCTTGTTACCTAGTGTGAATTGATTGATTTGTGAAAAACATTTTCATCATATCTCTCAGATTTTAAGAAAGAAATAAATACTTTAACAACATTCTGGCGGCTTTTTACACAAAATATGTTTGAATGAGTTGTGTATGTGGATTTTTTCTTTCTTTTTTTATCTTTAAAAATCTATTTTGAGAGATGACTTCAATGAGGTGACGGCCCTGATGCGGCCGTGTGCCGTCAGCTGGGCTAAAAGCAACATTATCAATTTATCTAGTTATGCTTAAGGCAGTTATCCTAAATAGGGCCAGTTATACATGTTGTTTTGCTTACCTGTTAGCTTCCAGTCAGTTGTCTGTAGCGTGTGTACATGTCATTTGATCTACTGAATGTTTTCACGGCCTTTGAGCATATTTTACAGAATCTAGTCAATCGTCCATTTTGATTGTACATGTGTTTGTAAAACTCGTGCAATTGCCCTCAGTGTTTGTTCCTCATGCTGTTTGATCAACAGACTTTCACTGTGTGTATAAACATATGTTGTAAGATCCACTTTTTTTTTTAGTATTCTGTGGTGTGCGAGCATACTTATTTTGTTATATCTTCTGATTTGTCCATTGTGCACGTTCTTGTGCAATCAGATCTGCTAAATATTCCATGGGTTAGGTCTCTAAGCTCCCAAATCAGCTCAGTTTTCCGTTTGATTGTGCACATGTTGTCAAAACCTTCACAGTGTGCGCTCGTTTTTACACATATGTTATAAACCCTCAGTTTCCTGCTAAGACGGAGGAAAAACTGGTTTAAAAGCACAGGTAATTTTAGAGGAGGGAACACAGCGTTTTGTGTGACAGACTCTTCTTGTTGATCAACACTGCCTGCAATCTTGCATCTCTAGTCACCTAAAGAAGAGAACGTGACTCAAAACGTATGTTCTTCTCTAAAGATACCTATATTCTTACCCCCAATTTTCCATATCCTAGTTCCACCAGGACCAGCAATCACCGTTGTTCATTTCAAATTTCCCACGCTGTTTATGAATTTGAACATCAACTCGGCTTTCATGTGTGTATGTCCGTAGGCCTACTACTCAAGTTTCTACAGTATATGAGCACATTTTATAAACCCTACTCACTTTTCTATGATGAATGTGATTACGTTATATGTAAAGTTAGCTATATTTTCCATGCTTTGATACATGTGGTGTCATATCTACTTTTTTTGTAGTGTTTACACGCATGATGTAAGATTTATTCCTTTTCCATGTTGTTTACACTGAGTTGTAAACATCTAGTAATTCTCGTTGATATTTACGCATAGTGTTGAAGCATCCACTCTAATTCCAACGATGTCTGTATATATGTCGTAAGGTCTGCTTGATTTTCCTTGGTGCATGGATCTGTGCACTGGGAACCAAAGGGACTAGCTCTTTGTTTGTGGCGTTACTTTGGTGCAGGGGACTTCATGAACCCTGACATGCTTTACGAGGACATCACGGATGGGGCAGCCCTAAAGAAGTGCATGTCCTCCTATCTCAAGGAGTACAACAGCTCTCCAGGCGTGGTGCCCATGGACCTGGTCCTCTTCAGAGATGCCATGGAACATGGTTTGTACAGCATTAAGGCAGAGCACAGATATTCTGGATACATTCTTAAATCTTTGTGCGTTTAACTAGCCTGTTTGGTATTAGCTTATTCTGTCAGTGGCATTTGGTACACAGTGCTTATCTTCATTCTCCCACAAAGTGACGACAAAATGATCACCGTACTGAAGCCATCCCACCAAAGAAAATTGCACATTTTCGATTGAGTCGAAAGGACGTAAGCTTTTGCAGAGAATGTTATGGCAACAGTCTCAGACTGAGTGACCTCCCCCCCCCTCCCCATCCTCCTTTGAAGATTTGAGATGGTCACAGCAGGTGGCCTTATCACCCACAAGCCACTTCCTGACATTGCAGATTCCTTTTTGACTGCCGACGATGTCTTGGTATACTGTATGGAAAAGTCCCTGCCATTTTATGATTGGGAAAGATAGATAAGAAACCAGCGATAGCCCCATACCAACCTCCTAAAGAAAGCAGTTGTGCAGGCAGGGTTGTCAAATTTTATAGAGGGAAATAATCCCCCGTGCTCACGCGAGAGTTTGACGAAATTTCTGCGCTTCCTTTATGAGCCAGATATAAGTCCAAATCAGAGAATGAGCTGGTGCAGACATATAATATATCGCATTATAAATTCATTGCACGTCAGAATCATAGTGTAACTATGAATATAACTGTGAACAACTTTGTAACTTACTCTCTCTCTCTCTCTCTCTCTCTCTCTCTCTCTCTCCATCTGTTCTCTCTCTCTCTCTCTCTCTCTCTCTCTCTCTCTCTCTGTCTCTCTCTCTCTCTCTCTGTATCTCTGTCTCTGTCTCTCTCTGCCTCCGTCTCTATCTCTGTCACTCTCTCTTTCTCTGTCTCTGTCTCTCTCTCTGTGCTTATACGTATCTATGAAGCTACCAAGCCATCTATTTGTCTAGATAGACAGACAGATAAGACAGATAAGTGTGTGTGTGTGTGTGTGTGTGTGTGTGTGTGTGTGTGTGTGTGTGTGTGCTGACAGTGTCCAAGATAGTGCGGGTGATCCGGCAGCCCCGGGGGAACATGCTGCTGATTGGAATCGGTGGCAGTGGGCGTCAGAGCTTGAGTCGTCTGGCTTCTTTCATTTGTGAATACAAGACCTTCCAGATCGAGGTCACCAAGCACTACAGGAAGGCTGAGTTCAGAGACGGTAACCAATGAGATTCATGGCAAACCTCGTTGCAAGTGTAGAGACGATGCTACTTGATGTGTAGTATGCCTGTTACTTTCCTCTAGATCATGGTTATACTCGACGAATATAACTTGTCTTGTGTTGAGTTCCGGGATGACAATACTGGACAAAGTATAACATAAGCGAATGCAAGTTTGGAAAAAAGAAATGTATATGAAAATTAATGTAGCAAAGAGCATTGAAAATGTGGTACGAAGCTGAAGTCGGTGAAGCTTCTTCCAAGATGTTACTTATGTATTAAATATTTGTTAGATGTAAATCAATAGTTATTAAATATTGTTTACTTATATTTCATTCATTCATTTTTTTATCGAAATTCATTTTCATCCTTTTTTTGCAGGGGGAGAACGGTAGTGGATGGGCTGAATTGGGAAGAGAGTGAGTGTGTGTGTGTGTGTGTGTGTGTGTGTGTGTGTGTGTGTGTGTGTGTGCGCGCGAACAAGCGTTCGTGTGTGTGTGTGTGTGTGTGTGTGTGTGTGTGTGCGCGCGCGAACAAGCGTTTGCGTGTGCGTGCGTGTGTGAGTGTGTGTGTGTGTGTGTGTGTGTGTGTGTGTGTGTGTGTGTGTGCGCTAACATGCACGCACGCGCGCACATGCACTCATACACGCACACACACGCACACACACATGCACACACACACACACACACACACACACACACACACACACACACACGCACATACACACATGTAAATGCATACACTTGCACTAGCAAACACGTTCTCACGTGCACGCAGTTTTTTTTTTTTTTTTTTTTACTGCTGCTGTCATTCTTGCCTTCATACTCATAACAAATCTTAAATAAATGTCAGCGAACCGCCCAGAGAAACGTGGACAAACGAGTCACAAGACAACACACAACGCGTTTCGACCTCTTAGGTCTTCCTCAGGTGAAATAAATACAGACAAAATAACGAAAATGCACTTTTCTGTCTTTATTTCACCTGAGGAAGACCTAAGAGGTCGAAACGCGTTGTGTGTTGTCTTGTGACTCGTTTGTCCACGTTTCTCTGGGCAGTTCGCTGACATTTATTTAAGATTTGTTTAGATTTCCGCCTGCAGTCGTTTCACTTTGCAACTAGATTCATACTCATAGTTGTGAATGATGGTTCAATATATTCTGGCATTAACAAAGAAGAATACCGTTATTACCACATATTATAAGACACTTGTAGAGGCTGTATCATTATTGTAACTGAAGAAAGCTGCTGCACTCCTGTTCTACGAAATCATCATCATCATCATCATCATCATCGTCATCATCATCATCATCATCATCATCATCATCATCATCATCATCTTGATCGTCATCCATAATTGTTTCATTACCAAAATCATCCTCATCATCATGATCAGCATCACAGCAGATTTTCTCTATTATTCATTTGTGAACGAACCTGAAAGACTTCTTGCAAGCCTGACAGAAAGCGAAGTCACCACAGTGGGTTTTGTGGGCTTTCTTTTGTCTTTTCTAACATGATCTCCTCACAGTAATAATCACCATTAACATCAACATGTCGCTTCATATTGCGATCATTATTGTTATCACGACTTGACAGAACTCAAGAAGCTGTGCTATCATCCTCATCATTATTGTCTTCATTATTATTGTTATCAATGTGACAGACTTCATAAAGCTATGCTATCACTTCGTTGCAGTTATCATCGTTGTTGTTATTGACGTGACAGACCTGATGAAGCTGTGCTGTTGATGTGTCTTCGTGAATGAAGTATTTCTGCACAATACCATCACCATCGTCATCATCATCATATCCTCCTCCTCCTCCTCCTCCTCCTCCTCCTCGTCATCGTCATCGTCATCATCATCATCATCATCATCATCAACAAACAACACATCATCATCACCATCATCATTGTGACATACCTGAAGAAGCTGTGCTCCTAGTGCAGGATGGAGAATTCATCCGATTCCCGTGCGATGCCATCGTCCTCATCCTCTCCCTTGTTATTGTCATCATCATCATCCTTATTTTTGAACAGACCTGAAGAAGCTGTACTACCAGTGTGGCGTGGAGAACAAGGCCACTGTGTTCCTGTTCAACGACATCCAGGTGGTGAGGAGGTATTCCTGGAGGACA
>JADBJO010000141.1:147500-180000 GCA_016801955.1 Conus betulinus | reverse complement strand
CGCACTGTATATATCAGTATTCAGTACCCAAGGAATACACCTGACCATCAATGACGCGTTGTGCTCATTAACATTCAGTTTCTAAGGAATCTTTCTGTCAGTCTACGATGCACTGTTATCATCGATATTCAGTATCCAAGGAATCCGTCTGTCTACCCATGGCGCACTGAGCTTATTACGATTCAGTATGACAGGAGTTCGTCTTTCAGGCCCTGATGCAATGTGCTCATGAGTACGCAGTATCTAGAGACATAGGCCGTTAATCTGTTTAGCATTATGCTCGTTACTATTTAAAATACCAGGAAATAATGTCTATCAAATGTGTAAATGCAGTGTGCTCACTAATATTCAGTATAAGGGGAATCCGTCTATGGATCCATGATGCGCTGTGCTATTTCTACTCAGTATGCCAGCAGTTAATCTGTCCATCGGTGGAACACGGTGCCATTCAGTATTCAGCATCCAAAACATCCGTATGTAGATCCACGATGCACTCTCCTTGTCTGTGTTCAGTGTCCAAGAAATCCGTCTGTCAGTCTGTATCTATGATGCACTGTGCTTGTCTATATTCAGTATTCAAGAAATCCGTCTGTTAATGTGTGATGCGCTGTGCTTGCGTATATTCAGTATTCAAGAAATCCGTCTGTTAATCTGTGATGCACTGTACTTGCGTATATTCAGTATTCAAGAAATCCGTCTGTTAATCTGTGATGCGCTGTGCTTGCCTATATTCAGTATTCAAGAAACCCCTCTGTTAATCTGTGATGCACTGTGCGTATTAGTACTCGTTATTCCATCAGTTAAGCTACCCACCTGCGATAGTGGCAAGCTTACTAGAGCCAGGATTTAAATAAACAGTCAGCATTGATAAGTGATTACAACATGAGTGTTGTGGATTTAGTGATCAAAGATAAATAATGTTGACTGAATACTTGAAAATGAATGTTTTCAACAAAGTAATGGAAAGAGTCATGTTTCTGATTGACTGAATAATATATGAATATTGGTTGAAAAATGAAAAAAAACTGAACTATGTTGAATAAATGATTAAAGAGTGAACGTATTTCATTGACTTAGTAAAAGACACAATTTTTGAACAGGTGATTGAAAGAGTAAATGTTGGTGGTTGAAAGATGATGTCTGATTGAGTAATTGAAAGATAAATATTGTAATTATAAAGTGAAAGATTAAAAAAGAAATGGTCACTCAAGTGATAGTGGCTGATTGAGTGAATGAAACGTGTTGCTCATGAAATGAGTGGAAGATGATTTTTTTTTCACGACTGAATCATTGAAAGAGAAATGTTATTAACTGAAAGATAAACATTTCTGGTCGAAAGATTGAAAGACGAATTTCCTCGATTGAAAGACTGCACACATTAATATTATTGTGTGAAGGATAAATGTTGCTGACTAAATGATCAAAAAGACGACTATATTGATAGAAACATGACTGCGGTTCGTTGAATGCTGGTCCACTGACTGCCGACTGTTGGATTGTGTTTGATGGCAGGAGCCGCTCAAGCTTTCTCTGGCCCACATCTTTAGCATCATGCACAAATCGGTGTCGGAATACTCCAACCGGATGCTGGAGGAACTGAAACGACACAAACTACGTCACCCCTACCAATTACCTGGAGCTCGTGTCTGGATACAAAAAGTCAGTGCATATAGTCGTGAACACTGCAGCATAAAATGCTATACTGGGTGTATAGTTCAGAGTCCAGCCACAGAACCACGCCGTGTTAAGTAGGATACTGAACATACATAAAATACTATACAGAACCTGGGTGTATAGTGCAGAGTCCAGCCAAAGAACCACCGCCGTGTTAAGTAGAATACTGAACATCAGTGTTCAGTATAGTATTAAGTCACAAAAAAAACTTTATCTTGATGTTGGATTAAAACAAAATCAAAAAATGATATAGAGTTCAACTACAAAAACGTACCTGTGGAAGAAGAACTACAAATCGTCAATATGTAGGCTTGGTCGAGTGCTCGTCCATAAAGAAAAAAAAAAACATCAGTGTAGAATAATTATGGTACGAAACGTGAGCGTGTCGTACAGAGCTCAGCCGACAAAACTTCGATGCAAATATTACAGAATTCAACCACCAAAACTTCAGTGCTGGATGTGGAAAACGGCAGAGTATAGCATAAAATGCAATTTGAAAAACATCAATGTTAGGTATGATGCAAAACGTCAGGGTTCAGCAGAGAAGCTAGCCAAAGACACTCCGGTGTAAGGTATAGGCTCAAACAAAATGTCGGTATGTAAGGTATAATTCAGTCAGGAACATTTCCTAGCATAATAAGCACAAAAAATGTCAAAAAAAATGAAGAGTTCATCCAGGAACACACACACTTTAGTGTATTATATAATTCAAAACAAGTCTATAGTATAGAGTTTAGCCAGGAATACTTCAGTGTAACAAAACGTCAGTCGTGAAATATAGAGTTCAATCAGGAACGCTTCCGTGCATGTTACAAAAATCGATGTATAATACAGATTTCAGCCAGGAGCACTTCGGTGTACAGTATAATGTAGTAGTATAAAGATCAGTGTAGAGTGTATAGTATAGAGTTGAATGAGTAACACATAGGAGAAAATATGATACCAAACGTCAGTGCACAGTATAGAGATCAATTAGGAACGATTCAGTGTAGAGAACGTTAAAAAAGAACCGTCAGTGCAGAATATAAGTTCAACCAGGAACACTTCAGTTAAAAAAGACGGCATGAAACAGAACCTTAGTATATATAGAGAGTTGAACTAGTATCTCTTCAGTGCAAAGTACAATTCGAAACGTCAGTGTAAAGTGTAGCGCTCGACCAAGAATGTTGCAGTGCAAAGTATTAATACGAAACATAAGTGTATAGCACAAAATTCAACCAGCTGCGCATCTGTGTAAAGTATACAAAAGATGAGTGCATTGTATAGAGTTCAACCAGGAACGCTTCAGTGAAAAGTATTATTCAAAACATCAGTTTAAAATACAGAATTAAACCAGGAACGCTTCTGAACAAAGTATAACACCAAAGGTCAGTGTAAAGTATAGTATAGAGTTCAACTAGGAACGTTTCAT
This sequence comes from Conus betulinus, assembly GCA_016801955.1. Classification (NCBI taxonomy): domain Eukaryota; kingdom Metazoa; phylum Mollusca; class Gastropoda; order Neogastropoda; family Conidae; genus Conus; species Conus betulinus. The sequence continues at coordinate 176,915 of JADBJO010000141.1, read as the reverse complement.
TGAAAGTGTAATACAAACATTTGATGTAGAGTATAGAATTCGGCCAGGAAAACTTCATGGCAAAGTATAACACAGAACATGGATGTATAGTGTAAAAATCTGCGGAGTTCAGGTCGGAAAGCTTCAGCATAAAATATAATTTGAAATGTCTGTGTAGAGTATGGCATTCAACCAGGAAAACTTGAGGGTAAAGTATCATTCAAACGTCGGTGTACAGAGCAGACATCAACCGGGAACGTTTCCAAATAAAGTGAGGCATAAGACGTCGATGTAGAATCTAGAGTAAACCCGGGAATTCTTCAGTGTAAATTATACTTCAAAACGTCAGTGTGTTTTATAGAGTTCAACCACGAACGCTTCAGTGTAAGGTATTCATTCTAAACGTCAGTGTATAGTACAGAGTTCAACCGGAGAACTTAAGCTGTTACTACAAAGCATTAGTGTATAGTATAGAGCTCAATCAGGAGCGCTTCAGTTCAAAGTATTATTCAGAACGTCAGTCTGTGGAATATAATTCAACCAGGAACGCTTCAGTGTAAAGTATTTATGCAAAACGTCTGTGTATGGTATAAAGTTCAGCTAGGAGCGCTTGGGTAGAGGGTATTAATACAAAACATTGGTGAATACCAGGAAACAAAGTAATACACCAAAACATTAGTGTATGGTATAGAGCTCAACAAGTAACACTTCAGTGCAAAGTATGATTCAAAACTCAGACTGTAGTGTAGAGTTCAGTCAGAAACGCTTCACTGTAAAGTACGATACGAAACGTCGGTGTACAGTTCAATCAGGACACTTCAAGTGTAAGGTATAATACAGAAAGTCGGTGTACAGAGTTCAACCAGGAACGCTGCAGTGCAGAGCACAGGGCAAAATGCCCATGTGGAGTTTCGAGTGCAACCAGGAAGGTTTTGTATAAATCATGATACAAAGCATCAAAGGTATAGAGTCGAGTGCAACCAGGAAGGCTTTAGTATAAATTATGATACAAGCATCAAAGGTAGAGTATAGAATGAAATCAGGAACACTTCAGTGTAAAGTATAGGTCATAATGTGGAGTTCAACCATGAACATTTCAGTGTAAAGTACGATGCAAAGTGTCAGTGTATAGTATAGAAGTTAACTGGGAATACTTCAGTGAAAAGAGTAATAGAAGACATCTGTGTGTAGCAAAGGGTTCAACCAGGAAGATTCGGTGTAAAGTATAATACAAAACGTCCGTGTATAGTATAGGATTTACTTAGGACACTTCAATGTAAGCTATAATGCAAAACATCGGCTTACTACAGTTTAGTGTTCAATCAGGAATGCTTTAGTGTAAAGTATGATGCAAAAAGTTCGTTTATGGTATAGAGTTCAACCAGTAATGCTTCAGTCTAAAGTGTAATACAAAACATTAATGCATTGTGTGAGAGCTCAACCGGGAACACTTCAGTGTAATGTTTAATTAAAGAGAAATTAGTGTAGAGTGTAGTGCAAATTAATATAGCAAAAATGTCTGTAGAGGTTTACTGTTCTATCTGTGTGTGTGCGTACGTGCAGGCGTGCATACGTGCGTGTGTGTGTGCGTGTTCATCTGTATGCTGGATCATTAACATGGGTTTAAGTGTACATAGAAATTAGCACAATGTCTTTTTCTTAATTCTTTGATAGCAAACGTTTTTTTTAAAATCTCTCAATACTAAGACATTTTTACGGAGCCAAAGTGAAGAAAAGAATCTTTTCTGATTACATATTGTCACTATTTTTGTCCTCTGTACTGTAACTAGTAAGCCATCCGATAGATATTCATTTAGAGCCGAATTCATACTCTATTAAATATGGTTTGTTCGACACTGCTTATCATCAATCACGCGACTTAATGGTATGCGATACAATTAATTCATTTGGGACTGACAGTTTTTTCCCTTTACTTCCCATTGAAGTGTTACTTTTTACAGGAAGGAACACAACCAGAGTCCAGGGCATTTGTCTTTAATTTATGTGTATGTCACGATGTGATTTTACCTTGGATAAGGCTATTATTACACGTAGTTTTCATTCAACCGTGGGTTTTACATCTTTGTAGTTTTGATTTTACCTTTTTTTTTTTAACCCCATGGCTTTTGTTTGCTGAGAGTTTTTTTCTGTCTTCATAATTTTGATTTACCATGGGGTTTATGTCAACAGATATGTATTTTTTCCTCGAAGTTTATATCTAGATTGTTCTGATGTTAGCGTGGGCTTTATGTCAGCAAAGTTCTGGTTTACCTCTTGTTATTATAGTTGCAAAGTTCGTATTTACCTATGGTGTTTATATTTACATAGCTCTGGTTCACTATGTGTTTACAGCGACATAGCTCAGGCTTAACCATGTTTCTCAGGTCAACATAGGTCCGATTCACCTTGGGTTGTATATGTACATCGGTCACGTTTCACCGTGCTTTTAACAACCGGACTGTGATTTCCTGTATGTTCTGTGCCATGACCATCATAACTATGCTGGATTTTTGTTCCTTTTCATCTTCCGTGCCACCTCAGTGGCATTACCCGACGCCGCTCATTCCACTTCCCCATCCACAATCCTGTCCCGGCCTGTTAGCCACAGTTCCGGCACCAGCAGTCCACAGAGACTAGTCAGTGTCAAGTTGTCATGAAGCAGCCTGCCGGAGGAGGTACACCACACTGCTGCCAAGTCTCTTTGACGGTATTCAACAGTACCTGTTCTGTTCCAACAGACGCAAGACACCACCTACTAAACCCCTCATTGACGACAATAATTGTTTAGTCGCAGAGCCAGCGTGAGTAAGCTGCTCCTCCGGAGGGCAGTATTATGTCCGTCCAAAGACAGTCCCTGTGAATTTGTCAATACCAGTGACCACGACAGAACCACACCACGGGCATTGACATAGAGAGGAAATGGGAAAGGAGGTCACAATGACAGCAAGGGCATGAAGGCTACAGAACGTGAGACCTTTTCTCCTATGCTGAGCGTTGATGATGAGAATGATGAAAATGATGCTATGGATTTCCATTTTGGTTTAAGACTGCATGACAGGGCTGTACTCAGCGTGTACTTTCATAATATAGCCCAACGTGTGGTGTTGGTCTGGACGTTTGAGCAGCCTTCTCAGAGACGCACCCATTGAGTGGATGAACCTCGACTGCGTTGTCACAGTTTTCCCCCACCTGATCCCACAGCAAACTCAGCTCTGGGTAGGAGCCGGTCGGGGCAGAAAAAAAAAATGACTGACGGCAATCAAATTAACGACCTCCCAACCTGGATTCTGCGACGCTAAGCTCATAGTCACGGCGGCTGGCTGACTAATGTAACCGTGTGACGGTGGCAGGCTGTTTCACGAGAAGAGGAGCGACTTGAGCCGGGAGGCGCAGAAGCTGGGCAATGGCCTCAGCAAGATTGACGACACGCGAGAGAAAGTGCAGAAAATGTCCGTGGAGCTGGAAGACGCAAAGGTCAAGGTCGTTGAATTTCAGAAGGAGTGTGACGAATACCTCATGGTGCTTGTGCAGCAGAAACAGGAAGCCGACGAGCAGCAGAAGGTGAGGGCGCTGTTCTAATCTCTGGTTTTGATCTGTAAGTTCCATGATAAGGCGCAGCAAAGGCAGCTTGCCGATGAACAGCAGAGAGTGGGGGTACTGTTGTAATGTGTCCGTTTGACGTTTGCATATTTCACAATAGATGCAACAAAATAGAAAGAAACATAACGAACAGCAGAAAAGGAGGTTGCTGTTCTGATGTGTCTGTTGAAATCGACAAACAACAGTAGGTGATGGCAGTGCGTCTGTTTACTGTGATCTCTACGTTTAGTAATAGGTCTAACAGAATACAGGAAACCAATGAACAGCAGAAGGTAAGGGCATTGTTCTGTGTGTTGATCTGTTTGTAACCTATATATTCCATTATAGGTGCGAGAGAACCCAGGAAGCCAGTGAACTGCAGTAAGACGAGGATACTGCTCTGATGCATCTGTTCCGGCTGTCAACTGCATATTATAAGATAAACGCCACAGAGGGTAGAAAACCATGGAATAGCGGTTCAAAGCTTTTCTTTATTTACTTAACATTATGTGTTGGAATTTTTTTACAAGTAATATGGCATTTCCGTGTACGTACATAGAATAAATCATGATATATCAGGGGCCTGACGACACTGACCAATGATGGCAACGCCAACGATGTAAAGTAACGTTAATCGCTTACCACTTGTCAGACCTGTCCCCGTTGCCTGCAGTCGCTGTTTTTGCACGCTGTTGTGTTAAAAGGTGAGATTTTATGGTGCACACCATGTCAGGAGCCACCTTCTGAGTGTTGGGATTTGCTTTACATTTAATATGAACATTTTCAGCAGTTCAGTAACACTTTGTTTAGGGGCGTCCCAGCGGAGGTGATTTTTTTTTTTTTAAGTTTCTAAAGGATTTTTCTTCATTTGATGTAAGATTTTGCAGAACACGTCCATTTTGAGACGTTACGAGTTTGTTACAAGAAACTTGATAACAATATTAGTGTGTGTGTGTTCTCGTGTGCGTTAAACAAATGTGTACTGAATTAATTTTTGACGATGTGGCAGCCCAGATATGCTCCCAACCCTCCTTCCTGCGGTCGGGTGGGTTATAAACAACATGAACTGTCCCCCGTCACTGACAAACACCAATCTTCTACCTTACTGAAGAATATTCGAGTTGGTTGCGAGGATTCCAAAAAGGTTGTCTACATGAATTTATCGGACTGCAGACGAAAATTTTCTAAAGGGGCATAGACTGTCACCCAGTGGACTTCGGTTTAATTTTTCGAATCAGTCAAGTATGTGCACAGTAACTTACAATCAGTTACACAGAAAAAAAGAGAAAGAAGAACTGATCACTGTCTCTAATGTTTCAAGACATTTTCGCATGAACAGGGAGTGTATTTACTCTCTCTATATAAATTATCAACGGATGCGATGCCAAAATCAAGAATATTTATTTTACGCAGCGAAAGTCCGCGGGGTAATAATCGTTGGCCCCTTGGCTTCATTACCCATGCCGAAGTCCCGAAAACGTTTTGCTCTTGTGTGTGTGTGTGTGTGTGTGTGTGTGCAGGCTGTGACGGTGACGAGTGCTCGTATCAGGGAAGAGGGAAAGAAGTGCAAGGAAATGGCGGATGCTGCACAGGCTGACCTGGACCAGGCCATGCCCGCCCTCAATGCGGCTGTGGAAGTAAGTGATACGTTGCTGGGATTTGTCGTGGGAAATGTTTTTCCTCATCTACACAAGCCTTACTCTCAAAACATTTCATTATGGCTTCCCCATATTGCCTCGCCCTGTCACAGTATTAGGCCTGGCAGTCTGCCGGTTCCAGTCAATCTCGAGTCGTTATCTGGCAGCCCAACAGAGGAGACACTACATTACTGCCGAGTCACTTTTTGGGATGTTTAGTGGTGCTGTTCTAATTCAACCTGAACAGGATCCCACATGCTAATCTCTCCACTGACAACAAGCACTGCTTAGCTGCGAAACCAGCACGTGATACCGACCCTCGTTGGTGGTGATACCGGCGACTTTGACACAAAGTCACCTCGAGCATGATAGGATAGGAATTCAAGAGCAAGGTCGCCACGCGAGCAGGGCATGCAGGGCCCTAGAACTTGAGATTCGCTCGTTATGATCAGGAGAGTGATGACGTTGATGCTGCCGAATTCTATTCTGGTCTGAGTCTATATGACAGGGCGCAATCCAGGGTTTCTTTCATAGGATCAGCCATCCCCGAAAGATACAGGCGCCTGCAATGTGTTGGAAAGAAAATTGAGTGGCACTTGGAGACATGGATAAAACTTGACTGTGTGTGGCTCTAATGCGTTTTTATCTCAGTCCACAGCACAATCAGATTAGGGCAGATGCGGACTTTGTACAAATTCAACCAAAAAATAAAGCGTCTTTGAAAGGCTTCAAACCACAATCTTCCGGTCGTGTGAAGCGTGATTAGGAAGACTAAGGTGTGACAATGCGAAGTATGGAAACGTATGGTGCAGGAGGCTACGCTGTGATAACCATGGATGATGGCGGCTGTAACCCGCCGATTTGTAAGCAGCGCCGATTTGTAGAGCGCATACAAATTGGCGGGCTAGGCCCCCGCCGATTTGTAAGCGCTGCTGAGAAAATCGGCAGGTACTTTACAAATCGGCGCTGCTTACAAATCGGCGGTTTTACAAGTCATACAATGTGCGCCACTTTGTAAGCGCTTACAAATCGGCGTTGCTTACAAATCGGCGTTGCTTACAAATCGGCGGGTTACAGCAGCAAAATGTGGGAGTCTACCGTGCGTGAGTGAGTGTGTATTGTGATAGCCCTCCGTGTGAGAGTGCGTAGCGTGATGTAGTCTACACATGGGAGTCTGTTGAGTGGGGTAGTTCATGGAGTGAGATTTCATGCTTTGATAGCCTATGGCGTATAGTGTGATAATGTAGGGTGTGATAGACTGAGAGTTTGGTAGTGATTGGGATGAGGGTCTAGGCTGTGATAGTATGTGAGTCACTCTCTTGTGATAGTCTATAATTTGGTGCTAGAGTAATGCGTGACAGCATCTAGGGTAATAGACTATCGTATGAGAATTTACGGTGTGATGGTCCGTAGTGTAAGAGTCTATGGTGTAACCGTTTGATCTTTGGTGTAATACACAAGGGATGACCTGGCGTAGGCCATGGCCACCTTCGATACCACTGTGAAGGTGGAGAGTCCATTGTCACCCGCAAAGGATCGAAAGGCACGATTTGTTAAAAGCATCTGCAACTTAGATTTTCCGTAAGACTTCAGAAATGTGCCTTACAGCCATCTGCCGTCTTTTTCAAATCTTGTTGTACACACGTGTATTAGATATCATGCCTCACTGATTGTGTTGTTGTTTTTTGTTTTTGTTGCTTTTGTAACAAGCCGGTTGCACGTCTTTCAGTCAAATAGATTTACTGAAGACCTACGCATGCGGCTGGACATTAAAGAATCTTTGCGGTTGCAGCATAACCCAAAAATGTATCTCGATAACTGTCGCATCATCGGTTGTCCTCCGGTTTGCGAGTGCCAGGATTAGTTGCCAGACGTTTTAAAATTTTCTGTCAGTCTACCCCGGAAAGGATTTCATCTGAAAGCTCTGTTAAGGAAAGGCCACGATAGGGCCAGGTATCACAACTCCAGCCCAAGACTACCGAGATGCATGACTTCGTTGCCTTCCGGAATATTTCTTGCCCGTGCAATCATTCGCCAGGGCGCAGCATTCATGTGATGCGGACTAGACCCAAAACATGTGAAGCTGTTGCAGAGAGGATGGGTTGCGTGTTCAACGACTTCTTCATAACAAACATGCAGACTCCCTACAGTATCAACAGGAAAGGATGTGTCGTGCGGTTTAACATCGTTCTTGAAACATACAGAGATTGTTATACGTATGCTTTTCGGTCAGTTCACGATTTGTCCCTCAGTGTGGAGATGGATAAAGGCACATCTGTCAAAAGAGTCCATGAACGTTGCACTGACGATACGGGGAGCCGTTGCTTTCATCGGCGGAAGTGATCGTGTCTTGGGAGGCAACCCCACGGCACAGCGCAACGTAGACAACGTACTGAGTCTTTTACATCACCAACACCCCCTCCTCCAGGAATTCAGTTCACTTGATGTTGTTTATAACCCAGCCGACTGCAAAGGGACGCATCAGGGCTGTGACCCCGTGGAAGTCAACTTTCAAAATAGATTTTCTTGAAAATATATGGACATAACTCATTAAAACAGATTTTCTAACACACACACACACACACACACACGCATACGCAGACACACACACACACACACACACACACACACACACACACACACACACACACACACACACACACACACACACACGCACGCACGCACGCACACACACACGCGCGCGCGCGCGCGCGCCCGCATCAGAATTTTACATCAATTTCTTTCTTAATTAAGATCTTAGATCAGTTCCATTTCTCTTGCCATGGGTATTCGAAATAAGTGAAAACTTTACGTTTCATTCTGGTGTGAGGGATAGAGAACCTGCTCTCTCTCAGCTGAATAAAAACAACCGGGGGGGTGGGGGTGGGGGGGCCTGGCGGTTAGTCAGCCAGCCAAATCGACACCGTTGGCAGGCATGCCCTTAAAGCGGCGGGGCAGTGTCAGATGCCTTGAGACTTATACACTGTATATTCTCTTGAAACCTGTGGGATCGGAGTTTCAGACATTTGGTCCATAAACCAACCAAACTAATCAGTTTCTTGCTCGTTTGTTTGTTTGTTTTAGTTCCTGAACACGGTTGTTTGCTTGTACTAGAAATTAATGCTAAGCGTATAGATACGAATTGATTTCACACACACACACACACACACACACACACACACACACACACACACACACACACACACACACACACATATATACACGCGCGCGCGCACATACGCACGCACATGCACAAGCATACGCGCAAGCACGTACACATGCACGCGCGCGCTTTCACACGCAGTCGCACGCGCGCACGCACGCACGCACGCACATACATACACACACGCACGCGCGCGCATGCACACGCACGCGCACACGCATGCACACCCGCGTCTTAAAGCACATACACACTCACTGACTGGTTTCGCTGCAGGCGTTGCAGAGTCTGAACAAGAAGGACATGACGGAGATCAAGTCCTACGGCCGTCCTCCTCCCCTGGTGGAGAAAGTCATGAACGCCCGTCATGATCTGCGACAGTCCGAGCCCACGTGGGCAGAGGCCAAGAAACAACTAGGTCAGGACTGCCTGTCTGTCGCTCTGGTTCTGCTGAACGTGTTCTTTCTTGCTATCTGTCTCTACTTCATTAATCAAAAAAAAAAAACAAAAAAGATATTTACCGGCTCCCCCATCGCCCAACCCGGATCCTCTTTCACACCCCTTGCCCCACACTTCTAAACCCTCCTCTCTCCTTACCACAAAGTTTATCACATATAAACACACATACACGCGCACGCGCGAGTGCGCACACACACTCACACACACACACACACACGCACACACACACACACACACACACACACGCACACAGAGGCACGCGCACATACACATACATGCATGCATGCACGAATATAATACATGCGCGTGTTCGCATGCACTCAGGCGCGCACACACACACACACACACACACACACACACACACACACACACACACACGCACACATACACACACATACGCGCGCGCGCGAGCGCATACTCTCATTCAACACACGCACGTATGCACACACACACACACGCACGCACGCACGTATGCACGCACGCACGCACAAACACACACACACACACACACACACGCACACGCACGCACACATACACACAGATAAAGATGATGCATACTCTATTACACATGATTCCAAAACTCATTAATCATATCTGATTTAATACCTCATGGTATAACACATGGTATCGCGTAGAACCACACGCAATTCAATGCTGCTTTACAGACGTGTTATATTGTATGGAGTTAGATCTTGCTGAATAATGCCCTGTAACCGAAGTTTTTGATAAACCTTGCTGGTTGTTTTATCTGTGCCATTGAACTAAAAGCAGATCTTTTTCATCTATTGATGTAACAAAAGGTGTCTTAAAGTTGAACGTAGATTCCTTTTACTAACTGATGTTGCAGATGGTGTCTAAATTAAGGGTGGATTCTTGTTATTGCTTTATGGTGTGTTTGGATTGAACGTATCCTTTCTAGTAACTGACATTGCTAAATGGTATCATTAAATTGAATGTAACATCGTGTTCTTGGTTGATATTGTTTTACGGTGTCTTTTACTTTGTACATACAATCGAGTGACTGATTATCATTATTTGAGGTGTCTTTAACTTGAACGCAGAATTCACATTGCTAACAGTGTCTTTGAATTGAACGTAGGTTCATTTTAATGGTTCAAATGGTTGTTTTGCGAGGGTTAATGTAGATTACCGCTGTTTTATTGAATTGAATATACATGTTGTCTATCGACAGTGCATAATATATACATTGTGCATTTACGATTAATTCTTCATTGTCTTGATGTGTCAGAACATCCAGAATTATGATCTGTTGATTTTACAGTCTTGCGTATTTACATGGCACGGAGTACATGATTGTCCGGCCAGTTCATCGATACCGCATTGATCACTTTTCCGTGGAAATCTATTTCGCTAAGAAGAAAAAAAACTTGTTCTTAGTCCCACAACATCTTTTATTAATCACTGATGTTCTGGAAACGGTTCATCCAAATCCTGTGTAACGCAGTGACATTGATGTTTTTAAAGTCATTATATCTTCCATTCGCAACGCTTTGATTACTGATGTTTTTCAAACCAGTTCATTCCTATTAGTGTTGACACGTCGTGCTTTGGATTTTCTGAAATCCACATCATTTCAATCTTCCATAACACCTTTGACCACAAGAATCGCAGAACATTTTTAAAGCGAATTCTATTTTGTCCAATAGAAACTCGTTTATTGATGACCACTGATGCGCTAAAATATTTCTGCATTGCATAACACTTCCATTTTTTTTTTTTATCTGTCTGTTAGTAATCTATGCTCTTGAACATTTCCCACTGGCATGACGCACCGGCTGGTGACTTTCTTGCCTTTGCAGGTGACTCCAACTTTCTGACGCAGCTGATGAACTTTGACAAGGACAACATCAGCGACAAGATCCTCAAAAAGATCGGCAAGTACTGCGACGAGGCCGAATTTGTGCCCGAGGTGATTGGGCGCGTGTCCACCGCTGCTAAGTCGCTGTGCATGTGGGTGAGAGCCATGGAGTCCTACGGCCGGATCTACCGCATCGTGGAGCCCAAAAGGCAACGCCTCCACAAAGCCATGGCCGCCCTCAAGGAGAAGCAGGACATGCTGGCTGAGGCCCAGGCCAGATTGGCAGAGGTCAGGACACCCCAAACACCAGCGCTCATCCTGCGCTGAATTTCTTAAATCTTCTGTTTAATGATAAGGGGAAAGAACTATGTCTTACCTGGGTGAATTTGGGTCGAGGTCGCCGGAATCGGCGAGTTCATGAAACTGTCATTGAACGGACGTGGTGTGCCCTCCGGAGGAGATCGCTTACTCGCTTGCTCCTCGTTTAAGCAATCATTGTCGTCACTACGGGTTTAGTAGATGGTATCCTTCATACATTGAATCAGAACAGATATCTCTGGACACCACCGAGTTGACTCGATAGAAGAGCAGTGTCTCCTCTGGTGGGTTGCCCCATGAGGCCTGATATTCGACGCTTCCCGTGGATTGCTGGTGCTGGAGCTGTGGCGGGGTAAATGTGTGCATAGTTCTGGCCGGGAAGCAGGAATGAGCGGCGTGGAAATAGGACCCCTGAAGTGGCACTGAAATGGAGCAGCATAGGGAAAAGTCGGCCACAAAACGTTCTTGTGTCTGTTAGTGGGCATGACACGGTTTAAGCATTATCCCTTAGTCCTTCTGCATGTACATAATAAGCAAACATAGTGAAGACTGCATTTTACAAAGATGCGTAGAGATCAATAAACTCTGATCAGAACCGCATTTGAAATTCTGTAAGTAAAAAAATCTCTGTCTGTCTGTCTGTCTGTCTGTCTGTCTGTCTGTCTCTCTCTCTCTCTCTCTCTCTCTCTCTCTCTCTCTCTCTCTCTCTCATGCATGAAATTAATATTACATGCTTTTCCATACTGTTTATCAAATGATGATTCTGAAACTACGCACATAGTTTAATATTGCATGCATGCATTTCAACAAGACGAGAATAAATGTAGATCTTGAAACGAAATGCATCCATTTGCGGCCTTGAATGTCATCTTACCTGATGTTTGGTGGACGCACATTAATGTTAAACGTGAACATAATATGACATTAAGTGGAAATATTTCTGTGGTAGTTCTGAATGTAACTTGAGGTGTAGTGTATATTTGTAACTTGGGGAGGATGGCGATGATAAAATGGAATGTAAAAATATTAGGAGTTACATACCTTGCAACTCGATCATATAATCCAAGCTATACGTCAGTTGCGCGCTTTTTACACTCTTAGACCATAGTTTAGGGCAATCTAACCGTAGAATACACGGACTTGTCCCATTATCACAGGACCTCTCGTCTCTGTCAATGTTCTGTCGAACGTTAAGAGTGTGCTAAGGGCTCTAATAGAAGGATGGAACTATACAGCGGAGTTTCATATTCAATAAATGCGCGTCGGATATTGTTGCTAAATTCCCTGAACAACACTGCAGGTATCTGGATCTGTCAGGCCTGATGGACACGGGACGTATTGTGGAACAAAGCATACATTGCAGCCCAGCCAGGTCGTTTATGACCAGCATCAGCTTCATCAGTCTCATCCTTCCTTGATAATCATTACACAATAGTCTCAAGAATTCAGCAGGCCTCTATACCCTGCTTTCGTGGTGACTTCTGTTTGGACTTCCTCTCGAATTCTATACCCGGGGGCAAGTTACTGTCAAAGTTTCTTCTATTACCAAGTTCACGGGGGAACTTTCTGGAGATGGACGTGGATGCGTGTTCATGCTGGCTGGCTCCGAAGTAGAGTAAATATTGCTGGCAGAAAGGGGGTGGGGAGAGAGTATAGGGGCTTAGCGGGTAGTGTCTCACGGCCGTTAGGTCCACACAGACACCACTAAATACCAGCTTAAGTTACACCGTAGCAGTGCTGTGTTTTCTGTGGCTGGTTTTCTCATTGACTGGAGATAATTACATTTTAATGAGATGGCAAAAAGAAAGAGAATGTCAGGTGAATGCATTTGAATGCTTGTATTTTGCCAGTATTAAAGTTGTGTTTTTGCAGTGCGTGTTTCCAATAACAGGAACAGAGTACCTCAGTCAGTAGAATATCAGACTCCTGATCCTGGGGTTGCGACTTTGAACCTGCCGGGCCATCAACATTGGTTCCGGCTCCATTTCCGAACGCCCTTCGAAATGAGACAATAAACCGTCGCTCCTTGTGTGAACGCAAGCATAATACCTTGCACTCACGTAAAATCCCATCACCAGGTTTTGGCAGAAAAAGCCATTTTAGCTGTCGGTATGGATGACACGTACACACAGCATGCATCCTCTGTGAAAAAAAAATCGAAGAAATAAGCGAAACAAAAGCCTAAGCGACTGCGTGAAGGTTTGTCGGAAAACAATTGATTGTAGTGACAGCAGGCAGCTCGTCAGTCGGCTCCACCCAGGTAGGAGGTCCATTTTGTACAACTAGAGCATGGACGGTAGGGTATTTTAGAGCTTGCCTCTAGCCGTGAATAGTCATTGTGTGAGTACTCTCGCTAATCACCATCATCATCATCATCATCATGACGGTAATAACAATTAACCGCAATGTAAGCTGTCATGCACTCCTGGGACTTGTCCAGCTGGAAGCCAGAATGGAGGAGCTGAAGAAGTCGTACGAGGAGAAGCTGGCCCAGAAGGAAGAGCTGAAGAAGAAGGCCGCTCACATGGAACTCATGATGGATCGTGCCCGGCGACTGGTGGAGGGGCTGGCCGGAGAACGCATCCGTTGGAAAAACACTGTGGAGGTTTGTGAGGAGCAGGGGGAAGAGGAAGAGGGTGGAGGCGATGATGATGTTGACGATAACAGGACGGAAAATTACAACAGACTGCAGCAATACTGAAAAAAAGCAAAATTCAAATGAACATGAGGTGTACAAAAGAGACTGGGAAATCTCAGTAAGTATGGGTTCTTTAGACGTTGCAAACAAACAGATAAAACAGTGCACAGAAATACTGCTCTGATAGCAGTAGAGCATTAAAATGACAATCTATGGAAAAGGAGTGGGGAAGTTACGACGGCTAAATAAGGAAAGGGGTGCGGATAGGGAGAAAGAGGAAAGCGGGTAGAAAAGAGGATGGTAAGGCATGAGCTGGACCATAACAAAAAGGTGTGTGTGTGTGTGTGTGTGTGTAGGGGAAAAGGTAGCCGGGACGGAAGAGGGTGGCGGAAGAAGGACAGGAGAGGTGGAGCTAGGGAGGAAAGGGTAGTATGAAACGATACGTCAGAAAATCATCATAACAAGTTATGTAGTAAACGGACAAGCAACATACTAGTAACTCTTCAGCTACAGATATTGCACAGTAGATGGTTGGTGTGTGGCAACGAAGAGGATGATATTTGTAACGTCTGAAGAAGACGCATTTGTCACAAATTCCAATATCTGCTTTGAATTGCATATATAACATTTGCGTGACTTTACACTTGGTGTGTTCAGCTGTGGTTTGCCTTGGTAATAACGGCGGCAGGTGGCAAAGCCGGCCTGGGGAACGTATCCGCTAGAAACGGATTGCTTAATTTACTGATGATATACGGCCACAAAGACGCCTAGTGGAATGAGTTTTTACAGTGGAAACGGACGAGGAAGCAGAGGTTTCTTGCCAGGGGACGTTCTGGTATATTATTGACAGAATCTTCTTGTTGAAAGGAATGTAGAGAAGCAGCTAGGCTGCGTGCGGGAGAACCGTCTGATATGCTGTTGACAGGGATTTGGAGATGCAGCTGCCTGTCGGAAGACTGTTCGGTGTGTTGCTGACAGGTCTGCTTGTTGACAGACTCTGGAGAAGCACATAGGCTACCTGCCTGGAGACTGTCTGATTGCAGCGGCCTTCATGTCCTATATGGGTCCCTTCCTTTCTGAATACCGCGAGGAGATCACCAAGAAAGTCTGGATGGCAGAGGTACCAGATCGTTACTTATGAGTTAGAATGTGTGTGTATGCGCGTGTGTGTGTGTGTGTCTGTGTGTGTGTGTGTGTGTGTGTGTGTGTGTGTGTGACAGTTGGGGGTATGCGCGTGGCGTGTCAGAGAAAAGAGAACGAGAGAGAGTATTTGCACGAGTGTGTTTTTTGTAAGGCAAATATGAGGAGGGGGGAGTTCAATATGTGTCCAAATTTGGGCAGATATACTGAATGGCACGTAGTCCGGAAAGAGAAGAAAGGAGAAAAAAATGCTTTTCTGTGGTTATCATTTGGAAGAATCTCTTGAAATACACTTTCACGGAAAGAATGAATGGACTCGATCAAGTCTTCAGAAAAATAAAAGGCTGGACCTAAAAAGTCCCTTGAAAAAAAAAGAAGGCTAGATTCAAAGATCACAGAATGGTCAGACCCAACTAAGTTCTCTAAAGTAAAAATTTTATGTTGGACACATTTCGTCCCTTTAGATGAAACAAGGTTGGCCCTACTATGTCACCTAAAATGAAACAAACGCCTGGAAGAAAAAGAGATAACGTAATATGTGCAGATCAAGAAAATGCCGTAAATCATGAAGACCAAAATCTAACGAAGTGCCTACTGATCATGAAAGAATGTAATATACGCACTACAAGAAATGAAATAACATGTGCAGATCAGAGGGATTCCGCGGGGGAATGACGTAATGCGTGCAGGTAAATAAAAATTGATGCTGCCGGTGCATATCAAAGACTACTTTGATGCGCGAAAATCACAGGAATGACGTTCTCTTTGTGCAGATCAAGCAAAACAAGGTGCCGCACACTCCGGGTCTACGCTTTGTGGAATTCATGGCCAAGCCCAC
This sequence comes from Conus betulinus, assembly GCA_016801955.1. Classification (NCBI taxonomy): domain Eukaryota; kingdom Metazoa; phylum Mollusca; class Gastropoda; order Neogastropoda; family Conidae; genus Conus; species Conus betulinus. The sequence continues at coordinate 161,348 of JADBJO010000141.1, read as the reverse complement.
CGTGGTGCGGGACTGGAACATCCAGGGTCTCTGCCAACGACAGTTTTCTCCACAGAGAACGGCGTCATCGTCACGCGGGGCACCCCTGGCCCCTGATGATAGATCCCCAGTCCCAAGCCATCAAGTGGATCAAGAACATGGAGGGAACCATGGTACGCGTGAACGACGGTGGCTGCGGGAGTCATGCATGGACAGACCCCCTCTCTGCCTCCTCCCCATTCCCCAAAGCAGCAAGGCTTGATAGACTGAAGAATAATGAATAAAAAACTGATGACTAGTCAATTCCAGTTGTTTGTAACCCACATGGAACATGGGGGTCACATCACATATAACTGTATATAAATACATCATGACTGAGCCTAATGCCCGTAGCAAGGCAGTTTTATTGTTTTCTTTTATTTAGAAACGTTTACCATATACTGTATAATGAGTCCAGGTGCAGTCTTAACTCAAGTCCGCCATGATTGCCAGTTTCAAATAGCTCTTTTAATTTCTTTCGTGTGAAAAGTATTCCAATTCAGATTTGGAAACACCAATTAGGATTAAATACATGAACAATATTTGGAGATTTCCTGTTGGGATAACATCGCAAGCAACACTAATCATGTGTGGCTTCTCACTAGCATCTAACACGGAGTGGATGTGTCTCTTATGTGCGCAAACACCGACAGAATTCAGACAAGGCATAGAGTGTATGGTCATCGTTAACTTATTCACGGTCTTCAGTAGGGTCGTAATGTGTTGTGTGTAAATATTTTGTTACTACAGATTTCTCTGTGTGAAATCTAGGTGTTCCTCATGGGAGACCATATGGTTGTACGTCTTACCGTCTTACGGCGTCACCAGGTTTGTTTGTTTTTCATTCTGCCTGCGTAGACCTTTGCCAAACTTTGCCAGAGACAACTTCATGGTTGTCGTGAGTTCATTTACGTGTATGCTACACTTTCAATTTCGATTGATTGTCTCATCCAAAAGACAGAAGTCTAGCTGAAAGGGACAGCAAACAAAAAACCCTTGACTATACGAAATACGAACCATGGACTCGACATTCTCAAGTTTCCTTTTCAACTTCTTTATGTCCTAGACTACTGTCCACTTGCCATTTGAACTGAAGGGTGTGTCTTCTCTTTTGTTGGCTTTGCCAGTGTCTGACACAAACTGGTTTCTGAGGCTTTCAGTAAACATCGTCATGCAGTGCAGATTATCTTGTAAAGGGTATGAAGTAAACACTGCAAAAATCTGGCCTGGCACCGTTGAAAGGTAGATGAATTGGCTACATGACATCCTTTAGGCAGCTCCTTCAATCAAATTGTACCAAACGCCATGTCCTGCACTCTGTTGAACTTCACAGCTGAAATAAAAAACAAGGATTTTGATGTAAGGCAGCTTGAAATTTCCATACATCTTGTCCAGACTTGCGCGTGGCGTTCGCTGTAGCTAGATCTGCTTCTTTAGGATTGCGCTGTGCTATCATAGCAGACACAGCAACTCGACAGCGAACTGATGATGCACAACATCGTTTTCAGTCGAGGCGAAAGGCTGCCAGTAGCAGCAGTACAGCAGACCATTTATTTTGTTTGTCGTCTTTTTTAGGATTGCTTTGTGCCTCGGTTCTTCTCGAAATATGTCCGATGCTGTCGACGGATTGTCGACCTTTGCAATGAGAAAGAAAGAAAGAGGGCGAACAGAAATCGGAGTTGGTCAGTTTCCTGTCTGTGGCAGGGATTGAAGACCATTGACTTGCAGCAGACGGACTACATGCATACTCTGGAGGATGCCATTCATATGGGTCTACTGTGGTGCTGCTGAACGTGCAGGAGAGATCGACCCCTCCTTGGACCCTGTGCTGAACAAGTCCATTGTCAAAGTGGGTGAGTGCCGGTTCTGACTCTGTTCTTGTCAGCCAGCTGCTGTAGCATAGTGATTAGCGTCACGGGCCGCAGGATGGGAGGTTGTGCGTTCCAGTCTCATTAGCAGCATTTATATGTGAAAGCTTTCGGACCCGGCCAGCTCCTGTCTAAAGCCGAGCATACTATTACTATAGGCTTAAACGGGAAAGACCGGAACCACAGTCTTGTCTCATCTCTTTAAATGATGCATCTCACAAAAAAGCTCTGACCAGTTTTGCTGGTGTTTATGTTGCTCAGGCATGATTAATGCCGCAATTGTAGTGAAAGCAAAAATTCCAAATAATGAAAGTCAACATTTGTTTAAACACAGTCTACACAAGAAGCAGATACAGTCATTGTGTAAAGAACACACATTGCACTCAAATCACTATGTTCTATACTTTGCGTTTGTTATTCTAAAGACATATTTATGCGGCCCCCCCCCCCCCCGTCCCCCATCCCCCCCCCCCCCCCACAAACACACAAAGTTATTCCTGTATAAAGCACGCAAATGCTACGTGTTGCTTAATTTTCATCGTTACATAATTTGTTTGTTTAATTATAATGTGCCATTCGCAAATTCTTCTATTTTTCTTCTCGTTCCCTGACCCTTATGTCTCTCAAGTTTTGTTTCTTGTTTGGCTTGCCCAGTTTTTGTGAATTCGTATCCCTTTGGAAATTACTATAGCACACACATACTTGCAATCAAGGACGATTCATAAATAAAATCCCCATGGAAATGAATCACTTTAGCACACACACAGATAGGCAATTATCGACGACTCATGAATAACTGCATTATCAGAAAACAGACAGACAGGCAGACACACACACACACACACACACACACACACACACACACACACACACACACACACACACATACATACGCACGCACGCGCGCACACACACACGCACACGCACGCACGCACACACACACACACACACACACACACACACACACACACACACACACACATATGCACACTTATACGCAACGCACTCGCACGCGCATGTGCATCATATATAGACAGACATATACTCATCAGCATAGACCTACACACTCGCACGCGCACACACACACACACACACACACACACACACACACACACACACAATCGGTCAAGAGATGACATCATTCAAGAAACCCATAGCAGAACATTAGATGACACTAGAGATGAGGAGGTGTGGGAGGCTACCCATTCCCCCCAAGCCTCTGTATTCACATCAGAGTTTTTGGTATATTTAAAGGGCAGAGAAGACCGATGACCAGTTTCTCTGTCTATACATCCCACACAACAAGTAGATAGTCTGGAAATGTGAAACAGAAAGAAAGGAATAGAAACACAAGCGATAGTACACGTGTTGCTGCTCACTTCTTTGTCTGTCTGTGGCCAGGTGGCGCTAATATCATGAAGATTGGAGACAAGGAGATATAGAGTACAACCCAGACTTCCGTTTCTACATTACCACTCGTCTCTCCAACCCTCACTACACTCCGGAAATCTCCACCAAGACACTCATCGTTAACTTTGCTGTCAAACTGCAAGGTGCGTCGTCTCTTTTCTCTCTTTTGTTGTTGACTTGTCAGTTCCCGCAGTCATTGCATTGTCACTTTAGTTGACTTCTTGTTGACTTTAATTCCACGGTTGTTGCGATATCTTTTTAGCTCTCCCGTTGTTGACTTAAATTCCGGAATCGTTGCAATATGTCTGTGGCTGTCTTGAAGTCAATTCTACTACCGTTGCAAATCCCTTCTGCTGTCTTCTTGCTGACTTAAAGACTCCACAGCCTTTAGTTCTTTTACTGTTGACAGAGTCGATGGAATGTATTCTTAACTTTCGATTAAAATTGATTAGAGAGTTGTTTCAGTGTTTTTTTTCCTCAACCTATTCTCCATTGCAACTACAATTGTTGCAATGTGTCCGTACTTCTGGTATTTATTTATTACGCATTGCAAATAATTGCAATGCCTTTTTAGGTCTTACTTTTTCTCTACAAAAATTCCAAAGTCATTTGTTATATTCCTTTAGCTCTTAGTTGTTAACTGAAGTGGCAGTCATTGCAGTGTCTCTTTAGCTCTCTTCCCGTCAACTAAAGTTCCAGAGTTGATTGAATGTTTCTTTGTCATTTTTTTTAACGTAAATTCCTGTGTCGATGAAATGTCTCTATAGCTCTGTAATAATTTGTATGAAACTATGCATTCGAGAGTTGTTGCCACGTTTCTTCAGTTTTCTAGTTGTTCACTGCCAGTGCAGTCGTAGCAACATTTCCCTAAATTCTGTTGTCTATAATTATAAATTACACATTTATTTGAATATCTCTTTAGTTCTGATTTTCTTTTACAAATACCACGGTCATTTCAATGATCCATTGGCTGTGTAGTCATGAACTGAAAATGCAGTCATTTTATTATCTGTTTAAGTCTCTTGTTATTAATTAAAATTCCTGAATCGATAGAATGTCTGTTAAACTATATCGTTGTTGATTTGAATTCCAAAGTCTTTGCAGTGTTTCATCAGCTCCCGTTTTTTTCCATTCAACCAGAGTCGTTGCTGTGTCTTTATCTTTCTTGTTATAGGCCTTAATTCCAGAATCGTAGAAACATCTCTTTGACTCTGTGGCTTTTGGCTTACAATCCAACAGTTGTTGGAATGTATCTTTAGTTCTTTGGACTTTGATTGACATTTCCAGACCTTTACACAGTATTTCGATTCATGACAGTCGGTTGATGATGCACAGAAGTAAGAGTGGTCAGCCTAGTACTTACAGAGTAAAGGGAGATCCGGGTACTCGTGTTCAGAAAAGTTTGTTGATGACGTACATAGACAAAAATGGCAAGGTAAATTCTAGTATATGAAAGGTGTCCTGGATGTTTATGTTCAAGACATTTGGTTGATGATGGACATCAGATAGGAGGCAAGTACTTGCAAAGGAAAGGCTGTGCTGGATTTTATGGTCAGTAAACTGAATTATGATGTAAATAGGGATGGTTAGCCAAACACTTGCAAAGGAAAGGCTGTGCCGGATTTTATGGTCAGTGAATTGATCTAAGATGTAAACAGGGGTGGTTAGCCTAATACGAGGAGATGAGAGTCATGCAGGACATTTTACGGTCAGAACAGTTGGTTAATCAAGCGTTCAGCTAAAGATCGCTCTCCTATTACCAGCGAATAAACACAACATGTGTTAAATGCCCATGTCCAGGCCTGGAGTCTCAGCTGCTGGGAATCGTGGTGCGGAAGGAACGGCCCGACCTGGAGGAGACCAAAGACAACCTGGTGAGGGGCATCGCTTCCGGCAAGAAGAAACTGCTGGACCTAGAGAACGAAATCCTCAAGTACGGCAGTAGGTCCGCGTGGGCATATCACTGTTGGACTCAGTAGTCGTCTGTTCGCAGAGTGCCTGGGCTGTTCTGCTGAAAGAGCACCAGATTGTCATTCAACAGGCTGGCAGTTCGATCCTTTAGTGCCCAACATGTTTATAAAAATGTCAATTTCGTCAACCATCTTCACGTGTTGTGTTTCTTGTGGGGTTTGTGTACGAACAGGGCATGAAGAGCGGCGGGATTTGAAATTTGCCTTTGGAATCAATGAGGATGATGGAAAGTGATTCTGTGAGTTCCATAGTGGTCTATATTGTGTGACAGGGTCGCTGTCTTTATTTCTATCAAAAAAGTATCCGTGCGTGAACTAGGCGCGAGAGATACAGACACCTGCAGTGTAGCATCCTGACACTGTTGTGTGTTATAATCCTTTTGGTGGTCCTGTTCATTTGCTACGGCGTGTGTGTCTGAGTTTATGGGCAGGGGGGTCTACCAAAAATGGGGATAATTTCAGGATTTCCGTAACCAGGACCGGAGCAGAGCCAGTGAGTAAGTGAAATCGGATTCAACAGAATTAGAAACCCTTCGATCATGATCATAATTTATTTTCTTAAAGCTTCATTTACAGGGAAAATTAAGTTGGTGTTCTTATACGTCTAGTGTCAACAATCGTTTACTTGCAATGGTTTCCATTTCTAAGTTTTATCTATGTTCAAGTCTGATTAATACATTCTTTTTGTGTGCTGATGTACAAACTAAAGTATTTCCCAGCAAAAGAAATTTCTGATCATAATGAAAAAGATAGTTAGGCCTATGTATGTGCTAGACCGGACCCAAAGATGTTAAGTTCATTGCACAGTGGCCACTGCCAGTTTATTTTTTTTGTCTGTTTCTTAATTCCTTGATAAAATTCAGGAACTATGAAGTACCAATATGCAGTCAACGCATGTATTTTTTTTCATGAAAACAAAGAAAGAAATATGGAAGTGAATATCACTCAACATCACCGATGGTTTCAACTTTCTAAAAAGAAGCACAAACACACATAGAAACGACACAAGATTTTTCAAGGACATTTTTCAGGTGTTCGTAAGGAAATGAAAAAGATGCAGTGACAGGTGGTGGTATTTCTCTGTATGTGTGTATGTGTCTGTCCGTCTGAGAATGTGTGTGTGTCTGTGTGTATGAGTGTGTGTGTGAAGAGAGAGAGAGAGAGAGAGAGAGAGAGAGAGAGAGAGAGAGAGAGAGAGAGAGACACACATGTGTGTGCATGCGCGCGCGCCTGTGTGTGTGTGTACGTGTGTGTGTGTGTGTGTGTGTGTGTGTGTGTGTGTGTGTGTGTGTGTGTGCGCGCTCTCGTATACATGCTTGGTCACGAGATGTTTCAGTACTTGTTTTCAATTCGGATATCAAGGAGACATGTCTGCTGGTTGTGTCCCATTCTGCCCCCAGGTTGCTGAACGAGACGAAAGGTTCCCTGCTGGAAGACGAGACCCTGCTTCTCACTCTGGAGACCTCCAAGGCCACGTCCCAGGAGGTCACAGAGAATCTGGCCACTTCCGAGACCACCGAGATCAAGATTGACGCTGCTAGGGAGGTAAGTCCCCTGGTGGAGTTTTGCCTCACACACACCACACCACACCACACCAGCTGTAAGTCCTCTGGAGGAGTTTTGCCTCACCACACCACACCAGCTGTAAATCCTCTGGAGGAGTTTTGTCTTACCACACCACACCAGCTGTTAAGACCCCTGGTGGAGTTTTGTCTCACCACACCACACCAACTGTAAGTCTTCTGGTGGAGTTTTGTCTCGTCACACCACATCAGCCGTAAGTCCTTTGGCGGAGTTTTGCCTCACCACACCACACCACATCAGCCGTAAGTCCTCTGGTGGAGTTTTGCCTCACCACACCACACCAGCTGTAAGTCCTCTGGTGGAGTTTTGTCTCACCACACCACATCAGCTGTAAGTCCTCTCGTGGAGTTTTGTCTCACCACGCCACATTAGTTTAAGTCCTCTCGTGGAGTTTTTCCTCAACACACCACATCAGCTGTAAGTCCTCTGGTGAGTTTTGTCTCTCCACACCACACCAGCTGTAAGTCCTCAGGCGGAGTTTTGCCTCAACACACCACACCACACCAGCTGTACGTCGTCTGGTGAAGTATTGTCACCACATCACACCAACTGTAAGTCCTCTGGTGGAGTTTCGCCTCAACACACCACACCAGCTGTAAGTCCTCTGGTGCAGTTTTGTCTCACCACACCACACCAGTTTGTAACTCCTCTGGTGAATTGCCTCACCACACCACATCAGCTGTAACTCCTGTGGTGGAGTCTTGTCTCACACACACACACACTACACCAGCTGTAAGTCCCCTGGTGGAGTTTTGCCTCACCACACCACCACACACACCAGCTGTATGTCCTCTGGTGAGTTTTGTCTCACCACACCACATCAGTTGTGAGTCATCTGGTTGAATTTTGTCTCACCACACCACACCACATCAGCTGAAAGTCCTCTGGTTGAGTTTGTCTCACCACCCCACATCAGCTGTAAGTCCTCTCTTGGAGTTTTGTCTCACCACACACCACACCAGCTGTAAGTCCCCTGGTGAAGTTTTGTCACAACACCACACCACACCAGGTGTAAGTCCCTTGGTAGAGTTTTGTCCCCACACCACACCACACCAGGTGTAAGTCCCCTGTGGAGTTTTGTCACCACACCAGCTGTAAGTCCCCGGTGGAGTTTTGTCACCACACCACACCGCACCAGCTGTAAGTCCTTTGGTAGAGTTTTGTCACCACACCACACCACACCAGCTGTAAGTCCCCTGGTGGAGTTTTGTCACCACACCACACCACACCAGCTGTAAGTCCCCTGGTAGAGTTTTGTCACCACACCACACCGGCTGTAAGTCCTCCGCGCGGAGGTTTCAAAGCGAGGTGACTGAAGACGGAAATTGAAGCATTTTTTTTTAAAAAGAAAGATTATTACTTCTGCAAGACAATACAGACAAACAGATTGTGCCGTCCACCGGTGCGTTTCGCCTCACTACATTACAAAAGCCCTCGAGTCATAGACTGCGTGTTGTCAGAAATATCGTGTGTTGAAGTTTGGCTGTGCTGTGTGCTATTCGGAAGTTTGGTTTGGTTTCCATTTAAAACATCCAGCAAAGGTTGGATCTGACGCAGAAGCGGTTCATAGCCAGGGTGGCTGCTGCAGATATGAGCGTGATACCTATGTGTCTTTCGTTTGTTTTTTTTTTCCTTTCTTGTTTGTCTTGAGGACTTCTAAAAAAGAATTCGTCGGAAGCGTTTTGATTTTGGACCTTGCATTTATATCTGTATTTACAGCATATATAATTAACGTTTGCCAGTGTTTACCTAGCCATTTAAAGAATACCAATTTTAGACATAAAGATGGTTAGAAACATCATGGAAGGGCAAGTAGAGCGAAAAGATGACAGAGCCAGAGGGAAGAGAAATGGCAGAGAGCTGGGGGGCTGACTGATGGGGAGTAGAGAATGGAAACAAAATGAGAAAGTATAATATAATTTTTAACACAAAAAAAAATAAAGAAAAGGAAAAAAAGCACGCTGTAATTTGTTCTCCTGTCCTCTCCTGACCAAATGGAAAACAAACCTAAAAAAACTGAAAGAAGAGATAGAGGAATAGAGAGAAGGAAGCTATGAAGGAGGGGAGAAACAAAAGAAGAAAGAGTGAAGGAGCTGTGATATTTCTTGGGACTTGTTTTTTTTTTTATATACGCATTTCATGATTTAAATATATAAATGTATGGAAAACTCATGAACAATTTACATATGCGCCGGTCTCTTCATTTATTTATTCATTTACCAGTTCATTAAGCTATTCATTCGTCCATTTGCTCATTAACTTATGTCTCTGTTCAACCGACTTTCGTCAGCGTCTGCTGCCATGACCTTTCAATGGCAGTGGTTGTGTCTGTGTCTCTACCACGGCTACATCCACCCACCATCCATCCGTTCAAACATTCATTCATTAATTAATTCGTTTATTAGTTTCACCCATCCATCCATCTCTATCGATCCATCCATCCATTCATCCATCCATCCACTCATCTGTCCAGTCCTCTTCTATTCGCTCTCTCACAGCCTTTCCGTTGCCCTGGTTGTCTGTCCCCAATCGACCACAGCTACACCCATCCATCCGTTCATTCCCCCTCTCTGCTGGCGTGGCCTTCCAACTGCCCAGACTGTGTCTGTCCCCACACAGGGCTATCGGCCGTGTGCCCAGCGTGCCTCCATCCTTTTCTTCGTGCTAAACGACATGGGCCGGGTGGATCCCATGTACCAGTTCTCCCTGGACGCCTACAACGAGCTCTTCATCCTGTCCATAGAGAAGAGCCAGCGATCCAACAAGTTGGCCGAACGCATCGTCAACCTCAATGACTACCACACCTATGCTGTCTATAGGTAATACTCCATGACTGCTTTACCTGTTGCGTTTAGTTTCAAAGTGAGGTGACTGCAGACGGAAATTAAAAACAAAAATTTCACAAAATTACTATTCCGCCGAATAAAAGAGACCAACAAATTACAAGATAAAACACGACGCGTTTTGATCTCTTTGGTCTTCTTCAGGCAAAAACAACATTCAATACAATGAAAACGAAGAACGAAGAATCACTTATATCCTCAAATTGGGCGCGAAATGGGTACGGTATGGAATGAAACGAGGATCTGTTCAAAGAATTCGGCGACTACCTCAACTATTCCGTCATTAGGCAATATTCGTGATTACGTCACCCATCTGTCTGTATGCAATATTCAGTGACTACCTCTAATTCTGTCTGTGTCCACAGTCTCGTTTTCATTCCACATCCATTTTGCGCCCAGTTTGAGATGTTGTTCGTTCATCCTTTTCACTGTCTTGAATGTTGTTTGTCTTGCCTACAGGAAACCAAAGAGGTCAAAACGCGTCGTGTTTTGTCTTGGAACATGTTTGTCTCTTTCGTATGGCGGAATAGTAATTTTTGTTTTAAGTTGACCTATTTCGTCTATAGGTAGTATTCAGTGACTTGTCAGCTATTTCAACTGTGGGTAACATTTGCTTATTTGGAGATCCACGTTCTCTGTGCAAGAATTCGGAGATTTGTTCGCCTATTCTGACGATAGATAATAGTCGGAAACCACCTTATCTGTTCTGCCTGGACGTAACCCTTAGCAGACCACTACACCTGTACCAACTGTAGATAATCCTCAACGACCAACATATCTACTCTGCCATTTGGTAATCCCAACCGGCTACAACACTAATATTGTTTATTGGTAATCCTCAACGACTACCACGCTGGTTTTTGTTTATACTCAATGCTCAGCGACTACCGCACTGCCTTTGTTCATAGATGATTTTTGACTTTCTTTCTCTCTGAAATAGAAAGATGATTATCCTCCGCATGAGTAAACGTCGCACGGAGCATATCAGCAAAAGATCACCCCCATACGATGGTGTTTATCTGTGTGCAAGACGACAGTGACTAATGTGTTTTAGAGTGCACGGTGATTTTCACTGTAGTCACTAGTCAGTCAGAGGAAAATACATAGTGCCGCATGGCTTCGCGCCACAGAGGTGAGCACTGATAATGATAAGAAAAACGAGTTTCGAATTGTTTTGATGTCGGTTAACTTTGCATATCCTTTCAAGAGGGTCCAAAGAGAAAACCGATCTCCCATCAGAATGATGAGGTGCATCTTCTTTTCTTTCAGGTACACCTGCCGAGCACTGTTTGAGAAGCACAAGCTGCTCTTCGCCTTCCAGATGTGCGCCAAAATTCTGGAGCAAGCAGGGAAACTCAACAAAGATGAGTACAACTTCCTGATCCGTGGTGGTGTGGTAAAGCTCTCTCTCGCTCTCCCCTCTCCCCCCTCTCTCTGTCTCTGTCTCTGTCTCTCTCTCTCTCTCTCTCTGTGAGATCCAGATGGAGCGTCTAGCATATTGGACAGTCGGATTGATGTATAGTGGCCCCAAACATTGACACCAAACAGTTGGATTCAGTTTGTACTTCAATTTTCCTCTCCCGTTTTTTTCTTGTCTGGACATGAATGGTCTTCAGCACTTGGATGATATAGTATTTGAAGTCACTGAGGCTCTGACCAGAAGCACAGAGAGGGCGTTACCCAGTGTTCTGCTTTCTTCGGATACTCTCTCTCTCTCACTGTGTCTCATTCTCTCTCTCTCTCTCTCTCTCTCTCTCTCTCTCTCTCTCTCTCTCTCTCTCTCTCGCGCGAAATCAATTAAAGAGACGTGTATACAAGATGATGTATTACTAAATCTTGAAGACCTGTTTAATGATAAATGTTGACAACTCCAGTTCAGATGGGGTCTTTCTGCGCTGTACTTTGAAATTAAGAGTAGGAGTTTTTTTTGCATTTGTTCGTAATTATGTAAATCTGAATTATTTTCCTTTTTTGTGTTGAAAGTCAATGGGCTACACGTGACACCCCCCTCTCTCTCTATGTCTCTGTCTGTCTGTCTCATTTCTGTCTGTCTATGTCTGTCTGTCTGTCTCTATCTCTCTCTCTTCACACACACAAAACACACACGCACACGCACGCATGCACACAGCATACATACAAACACACGCACGCGCGCGCGTTGTGTGTGTGCAAAGAGGCAGTGACAGAGTCTCTCTCATTATCCATATATATATATATATATATATATATTTCATGTAAATGTGTGTTTGTGTGTGTGTGTGTGTGTGTGTGTGTGTGTGCGCGCGCGCGCGCGCGTGCATGCGTGGTCAGGTGATGGACCGGGACACCCAGATGGACAACCCATGCCCTGGCTGGCTGTCGGACATTTCATGGGACAACATTACGGAGCTGGACCGCCTGACCAACTTCCACGACATCGTCACCTCCTTTGAGCAGTACCCGCGTGACTGGCAGCAATGGTACATCTCCGCCACACCTGAGACCTCTATCCTGCCAGGTGACCGCAATCCCCCCGCCCCCCCCCCCCCCCCCCCCCCCCCCAGCCCTGACCTAATCCATCTCGCCATTCATCTGCCGCTGATCTAGAAGTAACCCGTTTCACCTTTCACCTGGCCTAACCTAAGCGTGAATCGTTTCACCTTTCATTTAACCTTAATCAGTTCGTAACCCACCGCCCGTTTCACCAAATCCTGATGTGGATGCAATCAATCGCACGTCTCACTCACATCTAACAGAACTTTATCCTTACTCTTTGAGTAGCAGAATCAAGTGAGTCTCGTTTTGGTACCCATTGACAGCACATCCAATCATAGTAAATAATCAAACCAGCAAACAAAACCCTTAGCAAAAATCCTGATTTACTATAACCACAAGCCCATCAGAAAGCCCGGTTATAGTAAATATTCGCTTAAAACAAACTTTTTCTCCGAAAAAATCCCTTGTTGTTGGGGATAGCATAGATTGTGTGCATGCGTGCATTGGTGAGATACGGGGCATAGGTGACTTGCCAGAACAAGACTAGTTTACCATCCACGATGCTTAAACTTAACGTCACGCGTGGAATCATAAAGCACAATTTTTTCTATCGAGAATAAAGTGGTAGACGACTGTTGAAACGGTAATTCCGTTTCAATGTTAGAAAGAATCGCTGTGAGTTTGGGATAACACTAACAATGCTGACAGTGCCAACATTGCAATTAGAACACACTTCAGTACATGTGAAACGGCGCTACTGCATCTAAATAAGTTTTTATGTTCCACAGATGATGCAAAACTTACTGTTATAACAGGGTTGGGTACATCGCAAAAGACTCCAAAACAGCAGTCAAACTAGGCATAGCATAGATACATTTTCGAATGTGTCACCACAATACACTGAACATCAAATATGTTAACCATATGACAAATGAACAGTCAACCCATCCAGCAGCACTGGACCATAATGAAAATCTGACGACACCAGTGAAGAATAAAAACCTACATTGGTATACGCTTGCCGTAAGATCCCATGGCCTCGCTAAAGCAATCCTCCATGGAACTGAACTGATGAAGGAGGGAGACGGAGAAGACTCTAAAAACGTTGGACTGACCTGCACAGTGAAAGCATTTGCACAGACTCGAGCACTGGCACAAGAGCGACAGAACTGGAAGAACCTGTGGTCGTGAGTGTTCTGCCCCAAGAACTCCACACAGAGTAAAGTAAAAGGAAGAAGACTGTGTAAAGTGCCATAAACTGCTGGTGAAAAGGGCTTTGTTACAGTCATGAACAGTATGCAAGTTCCTGCTGGTTACATGTGTGTTTGTTTGTGAAAGGAGAATATCCACGGAAAACATAGATCGCTTGTGCAAGCTCTCGGGGGAAAAAGGAAGGATTTTAAAGTCTTGTGCTATGGCCCACCTAGTTTTTCTTTTCTTTTCCAGACTTTTTCTCTGGATAGAGTGGGGGCGAGTACTCTGCTTATTTTTCTGTTAAGAGGGACACAAACACAGTCCGTGTGCTTGAAGTCGACGCGAGGACGCGCAGATTGAAAAGATGTTGTGGCTGATTGAGACCAAAACCGAGACAAAGAAAACCGTTATAGGTCTGTGAGGACCAGGGAACTTTGTAAAACAGATAATTTATAGTTAGACACTGTTGACGCTGTTGATGCCCAA
>JADBJO010000141.1:65000-142500 GCA_016801955.1 Conus betulinus | reverse complement strand
TGTGTGTTGATGTGCGAGCCGGATGACATTGTTGTAGAGTACTCCTGTGATCCGTGTTCAGAAGACCACTGTGTGCTTTGGTACGTGAAGCAGGAACACAGAAACACGTCATAGGAAGAACGTGTCAGATTATCCCACCTGCGGAAAGGAAGACGTGCCAGCAACACATAACACGCAGAGAGACTCAAGCACTTGCTCTACGGCAGCTGCACGTACTCGTCAGCCTGATCAGTTCTACCCCAGGATGACTGCCCTCCACTGACCGGATTATGCATACATATCAGAGACATTTTGTTGTTCACGACTTCATGTCATGAGAAAAAAAAAAAATTGCATTGCTGTAGGTGTCCATGTCAATGAAACTGTCAATGTGCATCGCATCGATTTGCTAAATGGGCTGTGCAGCTTTGTAGCAATAAATTTCGTTCTCTCTCTCTCTCTCTCTCTCTCTCTGTCTGTCTGTCTGTCTGTCTCTCTCTCTCTCTCTCTCTCTCTCTCTCTCTCTCTCTCTCTCTCTCTCTCTCTCTCTCGCGCGCGCGCGCGCGCGCGCGCGTTTATCTTCCGTATTTGAATCATTAGTTGTGATCGTCGGCTTCGTATTTCAAAGAAACGTGAACATTGTGGTTTAGCGGATAAAATATCAACGGTCATAATTACAGTCCAGTAAGTCCGTAAAACCATGGAGACACAGAACAAAGAAGTAGAGGAGAGATTTGGGCGGGGGGGGGGGGGGGGGGGGGGGAGGGGGGGGGGGGCTAGATTAGAAAACCAACTCCTCTGTGATGAAAATGACGACATAACTTTGTGTAATAGAATGAAAAAATATAACTTTCAGGTATTTGACCTTTTGCTGAAAGCATATGGGTCTATGATTTAGTATTAATCACATCAGCATGGGAGACAATCACAATCCAATGGCAATAATAGTCTGTATCTAACAGACATGCACCACCCTATTCAGTGATGCTCAGATCATCTCGGGAGACAATCGCGATCCACTGACAGTGTTGGTTCACCCATGCGGTCGGTATTCATATCACCAAGGGAGACAATCCAACGGCTTGAAAGTGAAGGGGTTCAGAGGCCATACGCCAACTTTTGTTAGAATCGGATGGACATTTGTGTATGTGTATGTGTGTGTGTGTGTGTGTGTGTGTGTGTGTGTGAGAGAGAGAGAGAGAGAGAGAGAGAGAGAGAGAGAGAGAGAGAGAGAGAGAGAGAGATTATACATAAGATTGAGGGAAAACCTAACAGACGCAAGTGAATATACATCACCTTTGCAGAGCTATACAATGCATTAAACGGGAACTCTTTAAAATAGATGAGAAACCAGCAAGTTACATGGGAGGACAAAATGGGTCAACGGCGTGGGTGGTTAGCTGTGTGTGTGTGTGTGTGTGTGTGTGTGTGTACGCGCCCCCGCGCGCGCAAGTATGTGAGTAAGTAAGTGTATGTGTGTCTTAGGATCCGACAGGTAGCCTACTGCAGTTAGCAGAGACCCGCGGCTATGGCAGCCGTTTCCATGCCCTGTCTCTGGGTCAGGGACAGGCTCCCATTGCCACAAGGTACCTCCTCGACGGAATCAAAGAGGTCTGTGACAGGCATGTTTAGTTCTTGTGTGTGTGCGCGTGCGTGCGTACGTGCGTGCGTGCGTGCGTGTGTGTGTGTGTGTGTGTGTGTGTGTGTGTGTGTGTGTGAGAGAGAGAGAGAGAGAGAGAGAGAGCACAGTGGCGTCTGAAAAGGAAGGTTTGGCGGGCAACTGCCCCATTGCCAACCCCACCCATCCAGAGCCAACTTTGATCAAGGCACAAAGCATGTGTCATTCCTCCCCATCGCTCTCCTCTGAATGACAGGAGATAGATTCTCCCATCCCTTCCCTCCCTCTACTCAAACACACATACCTACCAAGGGTGAGGGAAGGAGGGCAGCCATGTCTTTATACTGTTCTCCCCCCTCCCAGTAACTTTTATCACATTAAACACTATAAAATGAAAGCTAATTTGTGTTCTGAAGTTGATTCTAAACGTTTTAAGAATACAGGTTGTGAGGTTTGTGCTGCTCATGGTCTGGCTGTTTTAGCAAAAATGCGTTTCCCATGGCACCAGGGCAGTTTTACATGCACAACTCACTCCAGCCAACTCGGTTTTTCCATGTCAACCCCCCCCACCTCCTTTCCTACCACCTCCCACCAAGTTGTTCAGTCACCGTTGCCACCCCACCAACTCCCACCCAGCCCTTCGTCGTTCGTTACCAGATTGATGTTACCAGAGAGAGAGAGAGAGAGAGAGAGAGAGAGAGAGAGAGAGAGAGAGAGCGAGCGTGAGCCATTACAACCAGTGTAATGTTCTCATGTTAAACTAGACAACACAGCTCCTGAAGCCTCCTTTCGTATAGTGAACACCTGATTAAACTTTCATATTAATGTAAAGAAAACGACATGTGATCTGTCGTTATGTTCTTTACATGTCTGTGGTGTGTGTGTGTGTGTGTGTGTGTGTGTGTGTGTGTGTGTGTGTGCATGGTTTCAGGGCAGCTGGGTATTTCTGGCCAACTGTCACTTATCCCTCAGCTGGATGCCTCAGCTGGACAAGCTGGTGGAACGCCTACAGACTACGGAGCCACATCACGAGTTCAGGCTGTGGCTCAGCTCCTCCCCTCACCCTGACTTCCCCATCTCCATCCTGCAACAAGGCATCAAAATCACCACCGAACCGCCTAAAGTTAGTCACTGCAATAAAGGGGGAGCAGCAAGAATACAGGAGTGACGGATGAGGGAAGGCACAGTAGGCCGTCAACAATAGTATCAAGTCCTCGAGGAAATGGGATTAACTGGAGCTCATAAATCTTCGAGCGACTAGATCAGAGAGAAACGTGACAAACCAGAACATACCAAGTTTGCAGCTGACTTTAAATAAAGCGGGGGGGGGGGGGGGGGGGGGGGGGGGGGGGGGGGGGGTTGTTGACAGATCGGAGCTCATGAATCTGGCACACTCAATACTGGACAAATACGACTAAGGGAAGCTTTTTTTTACTAGCTGACTGGATTACTTGGAATTTAATATTGGGGCGTTTCAGTCTTCTGGCTAACTTGACAGCAGCGAGATTTGATAAATTGCAGAACAGTCTTCTGGCAATCGGCAGCACAAAGAAATATTACCGAGTTGAGTGTATGAATGTTCAGGTTAACTGGATTTTTCTTTCTTGAGACCTGTGTGAATGATGACTCTGAGTTAGGTGTTACTGCTCCATACACAAATCCCCGCTTTTTAATCTGACCTTCTCCAAATTTAGCACGGTGACACATTGGCGTACTGGAAAGATCAAAAAGAGATGCCAGACACCAGCATGTTACTTCAACAATATTGGAAGCAAAGCAATATTGGGATTAGAAATAGGCCCTGTGAAAATACACGTGATCGAACCCATGACAAAGGTAGACTCTCTCCCCTAACATTCCGAGCGTCGACACAGGAAGTTCGAGAGAGGAGGGAAGTGAGAGGACAGAAACAAGTGAAGGGGAAGGGGGCAAATAGGACGAGGAGAAAGGTAGCACGGTAGAACAGAAGAGAGAGGCAATGAAGGAGGAGGCAGCAGAGGATGGAGATGGTGGGGAATAATGTCAGTTGCGCGGTGGGAAGGGGGGTGGGGAGCTGGGGGGGGGGGGGAGGTCAAAACAACAATTTACATATGGAATGCGATGCCACTTTATCACTTTAATCCCAGTCATTTACCACAGTCACGGTTATATTCGTTCTGTTAAGTGTGATAATGCTTTAGCCGTTTTGCAAAAAACAAAGGCAACAGTAGTCTGGTGGGTGAAACCTACATGATTTTGTTTCTTTAAACAAATGGAAGGATGGTTGATGCCGACAATGATGTTCACGATGGTGTTTTAAGTTCCTTGAGCTGCTGCTGTGTTCTGGCGGTGCAGGGGCTGAAGGCCAACCTGAAGAGACTGTACGGCAAGATGTCGGAAGCGCAGTTTACTCGCTGCAAGGCGCACGAAAAATACAGACGACTGCTCTTCTGTCTCTGTTTCTTCCACTCTGTGCTCCTGGAAAGACGAAAGTTCCTTATGCTCGGCTGGAACATTCCATACGAGTTCAACGACTCGGATTTCGAGGTTAGTTCTAACCTCTGCTTCTTTCCATTAAAAACCTGTTTTCATAAGACTGATTAAAAGACTTCCTTTCATAACCGTTTTAACTGACTTTTCATCACGTTCAAAGCCTTAGGTCTGAACTCTGAGGTAGAAACTTCCACTATGAAGTCAGGTTTAGATTTGTTTAAAGACTTGTATTGAAATTTGCTTAAAGGCTCTCTTTGTCTCATAAAGTTTAAAGCCTTTACCTGAAGTCTGATTTACAAACTTCCACTTTTGTTGTGACGTTTGGAAACGCTCTGGTTTAAAGGTTTCCATTTTTGTTAGGTTTAAAGCCGTTTTTTTTTCCTGAGCTCCTCCTTCTATTCTTTGTTAGATTTGAAGCGTTTTCTTTTACTGTGAACTAATTCGTAGACGTCCACATCTTCGTTCTGTCGAACAACTTTAACGGGACTCAAGCTGATAGACTTCCACTTGTTTGTTAGATTAAAAGCTACGTCCCGAAATCTGGTTTATAGACTTCCACTTCTCCATTAGATTTAAAGCTGCATCCTGAAATATGCTTTTACTTCCAGATCTCCGCAAGGTTTAAAGCCTTGTCATGAAATCTGGTGTAGAGGCTTCCCGTTTATTCCTTAACGGATGTTGATTTCAAGATTCAATGTCTGTGATCCACTCTGTAACTGTTCACCTGGCATCGTTGTCAGTTTTGTTTTCTTCACTGATTTGATAAATTTTTTGAGATTATCTGTCATTTCCCTGTTTCTTACTAAACATATTTGTGATAAGACTTGCATCTGAAAGTGAAGCAGCTTGATTTTTTTTTCTCTTCTTTTTTCTTTCTTTCTGATTTTTTTTTTAAAGAGGAAAAGTATTTAGCAGAAATATTCTGCAGTATTACGATATGAAAATTACACGTTGTGTCTTTTATTATGTATTTATTCCTTCGTTCAGCGGCCCAATATTTTTTGTTGTTATGAAAGTTAATGTCGAAGATAAATTTTCACTGGCCGTAGAGTCTAAAAACCGTTTTTTTCTTCTTCTTCTTCTTTTCTTTTTTGATAAAGGATTAATCTGAAGCTGTGATCATTGTATGATATTAGTGATAATCATGTTTCCATACTTTGCAAACAATGCACATTTTAAACGTGGAGATATAAATCTTAAATAAATGTTAGCAAACCGCCAAGAGAAACATGGACAAACGAGTCACAAGACAAAATACGACGCGTTTCGACCTCTTCGGTCTTCTTCAGGCAAGACACAAACAAATAGGGCAATGAAAATGAACGAATTTGTCGCTTAGCTTAGATCTCTTCAGCGCAAGGTAGGCAGGGCGTTAAATGAAAACAAGACATCTTTTGACAAACATATTCAATTAGCATTAGTGAACAAATGGTAAAATTAGCATTATAAACCGATCATGTAAAAATGACCATTCGACTGTTTAGTCGACACATTTATCTTTAATCTGTAAAAAGCAATAGAATTAATTGGTATTGTTCATTTGGTGACTTAGACAAAGACGTGACCCTTACTCTTTACAAAATTCTGGTTCGGAAAGCAAACGTTGCAGATGGATCACCACTCCAAATGGACGTGCTGTAGTCAAAACCTTAGAAGAAATCAGCAATTTTTTTATCATGTTTCAACGCATGTATTTCACTTGTTTGCATCTAAAGCACGTTTAGAAAAAGAAGTCATGTGGGTTTTTTCTGCCCCGACCGGCTCCTACCCAGAGTTGAGTTTGCTGCGGACTCAGTTGGGAAGACTGGGACCACACAGTCGAGTTTCATCCACTTAATGGATGCGTTTCTGAGAGTGTTGCTCAAATTCCCTGACCAACACTGCAGGTGCCTGTATCTCTCGGGCCTGGTTGACGCCGGGATATATTATGAGAGGAAGCGTAGAGTACAGCCCTGTCATGTAGTCTCAGACCGAAATGGAAATCCGTAGCATCATCATAATCATCCTCATTCTCATCGATCAGCATAAAAAAAAAAAAGTCTCAAATTCTGTGGCCCTTCATGCCCTGCTCTCATGGTGACCTCAGTTTCGATGTCCTCTCCACGTCTGTGGCCTTGGTTTGGTTCCGTCGGGGTCACCGGTATCGGCGAGTCCATGGGGGCTGTCGTTGGACGGACGTGGTGGCGCCCTCCGGAGGGAGAGGTCACTCACGCCGGCTCCGCGACTAAGCAATTATTGTCGTCAGTAGGGGGCTTAGTAGGTGGTGTCCTGCGTATGTTAGATCAGAACAGGCGCCACTGAACACCACTGAAGTGACTCGGCAGCAGTGCAGTGTCTCCTCGGTGGGTTGCCTCTTGACGACTTGACATTGTCTGCTCCCTGTGGATTGCCGGTGCCGGGGCTGCTGCGGGGCCGACCGGGGCTGTGGCTGTGGACAGGGTGTCGGAATGAGCGGCGTGGGTGCACTGCCTCTGAGGAGGCGCAGCAGAGTTGGTTCCTTCGATCTGAGCAAAGATCTGAATCCTCCACTTGGCCAGTGGCTCAAGACATACATGAAGGTCCTCCATACAAGCAGGAGGATGACAACGGCTGTTCCATTTCCTCCAATCGTGGGGGAAAGAAACTGTACCAACCTCCACAAACTGCTGATGCCTTCATGCTTGCCCCCTGATGTGCCTCAGACTGGTATTGGCGATCGAGATGAAGATGCACATGAAGATGCAACAGGTTGCCACAAATGTGACAAACGACGGTGTATCATCTGCAAAGAACATCTGCAGGAATCACCTAACTTCACCAGCGTCAGGACGGGTCAATCTTTTAACATCAGAGATGTGGTCTGCTGCACTTCCAACAATCTGGTGTACTTGATTGACTGTGCAGCGTGTCATGATGTGCAGTATGTTGGGGAGACCGGCAACACCCTGGCGCGGAGCGCTTCTATACCCACAGATACGACATCAGGCACAAGAAGGACACTTTGGTTGCCAAACACTTCAATGGCCCTGGTCTCCAGTTGACCGACCTCTGCTGCACAGGCATCGAACTCATGAAAAGTCCGGACATCAATAAACGAAGAGAGAGGGAGAGGTTCTGGAGATACAAGCTGAAGACGAACTATCCACAAGGGCTCAATGTGTGGGACTGAACAGAGAAACGGAGGATGATGGAGTTGTGCACGAGAGAGAGAGAGAGAGAGAGAGAGAGAGAGAGATGATGATGATGTCACAGATACTGTCACCAATGGACGTCATTTTTTCTATTGCGTCACTTGTTGTCATCATGCGGCCTGAAGAAGAGCAGTGGCTCGAAAGCTTGCTGAAAAAATACGGTGTTTTGTGTTTTTATTGAATTTAATCAAAGATCTGATCTGACAATTTCGTAGAATATGGGAACATCATTTACCATCCATGTTTGAAACGACGGTCGGTGGTAGTAGTGAGAGTTGCAGAAAAGAGCCACAAGACAAACTACAGAGTTGACTGATCTTCTATACCTTGGACGACTGAAACACTTAAATCAACCAGTGTTGAAGTACTGAAAGCGTAGGGGTGATGTAATTCAGTTATACAAAATGACTAATGAAACCAGGGAAAGGAATGCTAATTCAATGCGCAGCACACAGTACAACAGGAAGAGTTTTCAACAAACACATGTCTTTTAAAGATGTCACAAATCAGTCATCAAAGCACAAAACAGTACCACCAGAAAATTGTCATTACTGTGTGTGTGCAAGTGTGTGTGTGTGTGTGTGTGTGTGTGTGTGTGTGTGTGCGCGTGTGCGTGTGTGCGTGCGTGCGTGCGTGCGCGTGTGGGTGTAATATCTCCTGATGGCCTGTCTTAACGGTACTCTAGGTGTCGGAGAATCTGCTCAGTCTGTACCTGGATCTCTATGAAGATACGCCATGGGACGCCTTGAAGTATCTGGTGGCCGGCATCAGCTATGGGGGTCACGTGACTGATGACTGGGACCGACGTTTGCTGTTGACCTATATGTCTGACTACTTCGTGGAAAAAGTCCTCGCAGAGCCTCTGGTCAAGTGAGCAATTTGTCATGACCTGCATGTCTGACTGTTTCCAAAATGGGATGTCTGCAGAGCCACTGTTCTATTAAACAAGCTTTTCTCTATCATGACCTTTATGTACGACCATTTCTTTCAGATGAACAGTTTCTCTCTGTGGTGACCTTTCACGTCTGACGAATTCTTTAAAGTGAGCATTCTGTCTCTTTCATGCTGTACATGTACGACAATTTCTGAAATGTGCATTGTGTCTCTATTATGACCTTCATGGCTGACAACTTCTTTCAAATGATTTATTATTAAAATTAATTATACACTGCATATCTTCGTTTAAAGACCTAAGTCTAAGCGTTTCACAATCCATGCTGTCGTTTGCACAGTGGGCAGCCAACCTGGGTAGAGTCGACTGAAGAGCTGCCTGCTGGCGCTACGTTCAGTTGTCTCAAATGGCATTCAATCAGTATCATTTAATTATTTTTTCCCCTTCATTCTTTCGATTTTTCACGCAGGGTAGACGTTAAGTGTAACGTGTGATCCATACCAAAAATGCCAAACTGACCTTCTCGCCCGAAAGTTGGTGACAGGAGTTTATGAGTGTGCAAGATGCAAAGCGTGTGTTCGCACATGGAATCTCAGTTTACAGTGTCTTTCGAAATGCTTTCGGGAAATGGAGTGGTAACAATTTCAACTCCGTGAGAAAAATCCCCTATTCTAAAACGGCTTGGTGGAACACCAGGTTCAGCAAAATTGCCAGTCTGGCGCTCTACCAACTGAACTATTTCGGCCCCAAATTGCCTTAAGTCTTAATACACCTTTCAAGAGAGCATCTTGTCTTTGTCATAACCTTCAGGTCTCAAACCTTTGTTCACGGGAACATTTTACCACTATCTTGACCTTCATGTCTGACTGCTTTCAGCTGAGGATTTCATCTGTCTCATTACTTTCGGGTCTGACTATTTTCAACTGAGGATGTCATCTCTATCATGACCTTCAGGTCTGACTGCTTTCGAGTGAGGATGTCATCTCTATCATGACCTTCAGGTATGACTACCTCTTTCAAATGAGCCTTCTGTTTCTCTCGTGACCTTCAGGTCTTACACTACTTTCTCGTGAGCGTGAGCGTGTTCATCTCTGTTCTGATATTCGGGTATATCATTACTGCTTCTGGCAAGTGATCATTTTATCTCTATCATTACCATCAAGTCTAACTACTTCAAGTAAGCATTTTTCTCTATCGTGACCATCAAGTCTGACCACTACTTTCAAGTGAGTATTTTACCTTTTATCACGACCTTCCAATCTGATGACTTCTTTCAAGTGTGCATTTCATCTTTATCATGACCTTCAAGAGTCTGATGACTTCTTCAAGTGTGCATTTTACCTATCTTGATCATCCAGCCTAATTACTTCTTTCAAGTGTGCATTTTATCTCTATCATAATCTTCAAGTTCAGACTGATTACTTCATCAGGTAGACATTTTATCTCTATCAAGATCCTCAGGTCTGACTATTACGTTCAAATGTGAATTTTGTCTCTGTCATGATCTTCAGGTCATGTCGAAGGGTAATGGTAATGGTGATGTTGCTTATAGCCTAGCCGACCACAAAGGACCGTTTCAGGGCTGTCACCACGTTGAAAATGACTCACAAGTCATTAAAAAAAAAAAATCACTCAACTCTTTAAAAACACGCCTTCAAAAAACAAACAAACAAACAAAAAACAAACAAAAAAAAAAAACGTCGGAAAGTCTGTTAAAAATCTTTCCTCCGTAAAATCTTAGTCCAGATGAAAAATGTTAATCTCCATCAGAAATTCAAAGATCACATCAGGTGGGACATCTTTGATAAAAAGTTTTCATGGAGTCTGCTGTAAAGTGTTTATGTGTCTCTTGTCATGCAAGTCCCAACAATCTAAACGGATATGTTTCACTGAATGCCACATGAAATGGAATGCACCGCGCGGATCTTCTTCACCTTCTAACAGATAAGAATTGGTGTAAAAGGAGTGGCTTGTATGAAAACTGCATCTGTATCCAAGTGAGCAGTTTCTATTTATCGTATAGCAGCGGTAGCCACATGCGTGACTGTTTGTCATTTTTTTTTAATATATTGATTTCGATTTTGCTCTGAATGTATACTACCTTTAGCCTTCGTTTTATTGCTTGTGTGTGTTTTGTTTGACCTCTTCACGGCTGGCTCCTCTCCCCCTCGCTCCTTCCCTCAAGCACACACATAAGAACATCAATGATTTTATCAACATCTCAGCCATTCGTAAACACTTTTGTTCGTGCATTGCTTGTGGCTGGAGGGATCAGACTCACTTCTCCATTCCCCTCCCTCGGTCACCGTCTCCCTGTTTCTGCTCTCTGTTTGCGTGCTGTCCTCATTCACTTCTTTCATATGACCACTGACAGCCATCTGAGCATTTCATTTACAGCGTTTTGTCTCTGCTATTGCAGCGTCTTAGAAAAAAATGTTAGTCACAAATTCTTATATCTGTTTTATATCAAGTCATAATTAAGCGTTGTTTTGCGCTTAGTGTTGCACTGATGTGTATTTCCGCGTGTTTTAATTGTTCAAGGCATAGATTTCAAAGTATATTTTGGTTTGTTTGTTTATTTCTATGTTTGATTGTTGTTTTGTTTTCTTGTGCTTGTTTGTTTTGTTTCGTTTTTCAGAACATTCACGAGGAGAAGCTTCTGACGAAAAGAAAACTTATTCAACTTATCTGTTCTACCCATAGATGTTTGCTAGAACGCTGTTTTCTGTTGTAATGTTTTCAGTCCCTCCTGTTATCTCGTCAACATCGTTTCATATCAACAGGCTGCCAGCTTTGGTGTCCATTGTTTGGTTGGTTGGTACAGTGCAGGTGACCAGCCATGATTGCTGCATTAGTTATGTGTAATCTTGATACAAAGCAAGTGAAAGTTGTGCAACGACACTCGAGAGTGTCGTTGCACAACTTTCACTTACCTGAGCAAACCCTGCATTCTTTAGTTCACAAGGCTGACCAACATAATAATGCGCCGTATATTTCAAAGGTGACAATCATTATTTGTTTCGCCTTAAACTCCAAATATAAATTGGTCCTCATATGCACTAGCCAAATCGACTACAAATCTACAACGCACGGGCAGCCATTACCGGTTTCAATTTCATCAAGGGCGTCACTGCGTGCGAGCTAGTCCACATAACACTACACCACATCCGCAAAGTTTTGCGACCACATGCGTATGATTCAAAGCTGATGGATAATGAATTAATGACTAAGATGAGAGAATTCAAGAAAAGGGTCCCGTGGCTACGACTTAATACATGTCTGACCTATGTATTAGCCCAACGCGCTGGTCAGACCTTCAGTACCTAGCTAACATCGGTTGCGCTGTTTTTATCATTGAATGTGTTTAGCGGATGTACACATATGTGTGTCTGGATATGTGGGCACGGGCCCATGTGTGTGTGTGTGTGTGTGCGTGCGTGCGTGTGTGTGTGTGTGTGTGTGTGTGTGTGTGTGTGTGTGTGTGTGTGTGTGCGAGCGCATATGTGTGTGCATGATGTGCGTGTATGCGTATGCATGAGTGTGTGTGTGTGTGTGTGTGTGTGTGTGTGTGTGTGTGTGTGTGTGTGTGTGCACTCGCGTGTGTGCGCGCTTGTGTGTATATGTGTGCGCGCGCAGGTGTGTGCCATTATCGTAACAAAACTATAGACTAGCATGTTGCAGTTTTCTTTTCATAGTTTTTGTCAATTTTTCTTTCTGAGTGTTTGTTTCTGGACATGATTACCTACTGTGTGAAAGAAATTCTAATCAGTATAGTGCTGTGTGCTGTTGCTTTTTTGATGAATAAAATATAGTCCAAGTTACGCTTGAATGTAATACAAAGTGATTACTTTTTTCCCTTTGCTGCATGCTCCTGTCCGTAGTATTTGTCTCACGCCATCCACTCTAGTGACCTCCTATATAAGACATTGATGGCATCAGGCTATCTTAGGGTTACCTACCAGCGGAGACGCTGTTGTGTTGATGAGTCACCGTCAGTGGCATTCATGGCACCTGTCATGATTCAACATATGTAGGGCATTATACACTAGACCCTATGCTTACCACACAGCCAAATGAAGCGAGGCTGCCACCACGTCAAGAGTCAAGTCCCCCCAGTGTAACAGCCGTCACCAACATTCGTGGCACGCAATTCAATGAACGGGACAGGGTCATCTTGCCTTGCCTAGGATTTAAATGACCTCGAATTTCAGTTGTGTTTCAGTATCTTTTGATGGTAAGCAGTCTATGTCGATTGAAGTCAGCCTATCTGCATATGCAGTCCCAGCACGTGCAGGCGCGGGAAGGAGGGGGAGTGGGGGGAGGGGGAGGGGGGGGGGGGTATGGGGGAGAGCGTCCAGCTACCGAATGAGTCCGAAGATTTGCCGTAGAACTTAAATGACCACAGAATTGCAGACGCGTGTTTTTGTTATTTTTTGACGACGATGATACAATGGCAAGCCATGTCGAGGTCACTGGTATGGTCGACAGGCTGTCCATTCTGCCCACTTACTACGTTCCACGGGATGGAAACCAACGCAGTTACATTGAGTACATCTCCCTGCTTCCCAACATTGACCACCCCGAGGCCTTTGGTCAGCACCCTAATGCTGACATCGCCTCGCAGATTCAGGAAACCCGTCTGCTCTTCGACACCCTCCTCTCTTTGGCCCCACAGGTGTCTTCAAGCAGTGGCGACAGCACAGAGGACAAAGTCAGTGAGCGTGTTTGATTTTGTTGTTGTAACCTTTCTTTTTTTTTTTTATTTATATTACTGGAATATTAAGAATACAAAAGAAAACACACAAAAATATTTTAAATCCAACAAATTGACATAATCGTCTATGCGTCACGTTATCAAATACAATCACGTATCTTTTAATCTGATTTTAAATAAAATGTGCTCAGTTTTTACCTTGAAAATGTTCCCAGCAGCGAGATCTCATCTACAACTGGCTGGAATACGAACGACATAAATTGAACTGACCAGCCATAGAAGTATGGAGGTTCAATAAATCTCGAATTGATAACTCTGAAATAAGATATTTTCACGGGATGACTAAAACTTTCTGATGATATAAACGTTGCTGTTTAATATTTTCCAAATCTTATGTGTTTGAAAAAAAAAGTAAATGTGAACTAACTCTTCAGCGCTTATTCACTGTCACTTCCCTTGGCAGAAAGTTTGTTTTCACTCGTAAACTGGTTTTCCTTCAGAAATGTAAAAAATGAAATACGTTAGAATCAAAAGCTTACATACCGACCCATTTGTTTTGTGGCATGTTAGACAAACACGCGCTAAATTTTTACCTGACATGTTGGTGCAAATAAAGAGGATCCAGGATCCATTTTGACCATTGTAGAAGTCTCGGCTCTCCCAAGTGCCCTTTTGTGTGACAGTTTGACCATGCTCTGTTACGTTCTCGTGTATTTATACGATCCAACAACAGATGCTATTTAAACGATCCAACAACAGATGCAAAGATATTATGTTGGTTACTTTCTTTTTTTTTTAATTGTCTTTGTTTTCGATCATTTTTATCACCAGCTCTAACGCGACTTAAAGTCTATCCTGTGATTGTTCTTTCCTTGGAAACAAGGTAATATTAATTGGGAAAGTAAACTGCAGTTTAAAATATAGAAGAAAATTAGACAGAGAAATATCAGCTTTCAGGGACAGTAAACTGCAGTTAAACAGTGACAGAACAATAGAGAAATATAAGCTAACAGGATCCACAGATGTAACACAGATTCAGTATTTTTTGTGCAGGTTCTGGAACTGGCAGCCTCCATCTTCAAACAGATCCCAGAGGACATTGACTATGACACCACAGCGCAAGTGCTCTCTGTGGACCCTTGTCCACTTAATGTCGTCCTTCTGCAGGAAGTATGGAAAAGCCTTCTGTCTGTTTTCTTTTCTCGTTGTATATTATGTCCTCTTTTTGATTCGTAAAGAAAAGTTAAGGCTGTGTCTTCTCTCTCGCATTTTCCAAGGAAAGGTAAAGGGGCTCTAATTCAATGGCACTTTCCAACAAAAGGTAGGATGTATCCTCTTTGATGTTATTCAAGGATTGGTATGGCCATATTCTGTTGGTTTTCAAAGAAAGGTAAGGCTGCATTGTCACGGGTTGTTTTTTTTTGTGAGGGAAGAGAAAGTAGAGCCTTCCTCTACATTTTCTAAAAAATGTAGGTCTGTGTTCTATAATTTTTTTTTTCCCAATGAAAGATGGGGCTATGTTCGAGTTGGTCTCTGTTGTGCTTTCCAAAAAAATATTAGGCTGCGTTGTCTTTGGTGTTTTCCAAGAAATGGTTGACCTGTGCTTTCTCGGTTTTTAATGAAGGAAAGGTTGGAATGTAATATCTTTTATGTTTCCCAAAGAAAGGTTGGGCCAAGTTCTGTTTGATATTTTCCAAAGAAAAGTTTGGCTTGTATTCGTGTAGGTATTTTGGAAGGAGAGATTTTCCAAATCCTCTGTGGTCTTTACAAAAAATAGTCAGGCTGTGCATCTTTGTCGTTTTCCCAGAAGAGGCACGATACCTGTCCTCTGCAGGCTTGGAACAGGAGGTAGGACTTTTAATTTTGACTGAGTTTTGCAAGGGAAAGTACGGCTGTGTTCTCTTTAATGTTTTCCCAAACAAAGGTATTGGATTATATCCATTTCAGTATTTTGAAGTAAATCATAAGGCTGTGGCATTGCAGAGATTTCCAAGTAAATATGTAGAGCTCTGTCATCGTCAGTCCTCTCAGTGTAAAAAGATAGAGGACTCTGTCCTCATCAGTATTTTCCAAGGAAAGATAGAGGGCTCTGTACTCATCAGTATTTTCCAAGGAAAGATAGAGGGCTCTGTACTCATCAGTATTTTCTAAGTAAATTTAGAGGGCTCTGTCCTTTTCAGCATTTTCCAGTAAATTTAGAGGGTTCTGTGCTCATCAGTATTTTCCAAGAAAAGGTGGAGGGCTCTGTCCTCATCAGTATTTTCCAAGAAAAGGTAGAGGGCTCTGTCCTCTTTAGTGTTTTCAAAGTAAATTTAGAGGGCTCTGTCCTCATCAGTATTTTTCAAGGAAAGATGGAGGGCTTTGCCCTCATCAGTATTTTGAAGAAAAGGTAGAGGGCTCTGTCCTCTTCAGTATTTTGAAGAAAAGGTGGAGGGCTCTAACCTCTTCAGTATTTTGAAGAAAAGATGGAGGGCTCTATCCTCATTAGTATTTTGAAGAAAAGGTAAAGGGCTCTGTCCTCTTCAGTATTTTGAAGAAAAGGTAGAGGGCTCTGTCCTCATCAGTATTTTGAAGAAAAGGTAGAGGGCTGTGTCCTCAACAGTATTTTGAAGAAAAGGTGGGGGGCTCTGTCCTCATCAGTATTTTGAAGAAAAGGTGGAGAGCTCTATCCTCATCAGTATTTTGAAGAAAAGATGGAGGTTCTGTCCTCTTCAGTATTTTGAAGAAAAGGGTAGAGGGCTCTGTCCTCATCAGTATTTTGAAGAAAAGGGTGGAGGGCTCTATCCTCTTCAGTAGTTTGAAGGAAAAGCTGGAGGGCTGTATCCTCTTCAGTATTTTGAAGAAAAGGTGAGGGCTCTGTTCTCATCAGTATTTTGAAGAAAAGTTGGAGGGTTCTATCCTCATCAGTAGTTTGAAGAAAAGGTAGAGGGCTCAGTCTTCTTCAGTGTCTTGAAGAAAACGTAGAGGGCTCTATCATCTTCAGTAGTTTGAAGAAAAGGTAGAGGGCTCAATCCTCATCAGTTTTTTTTAATAAAAGGTGGAGGGCTCTGTCCTCATCAGTATTTTCCAAAAAAAAAAAAAAAAGACGGAGGGCTCTGACCTTATCAGTATTTTCCACTTCAGTATTTTCCAAGTAAATATAGAGGGCTCAATCTTCTTCAGTATTTTCAAAGGAAACATGTAGGGCGCTGTCCTTGTCAGTTTTCCAAGGGAGATAGAGGACGCTGTCCTCGTCAGTATTTTCCAAGGAAAGACAGATGGCTCTGTCCTCTTCAGTATTTTCCAAGGACAGATAGAGGGCTATGTCCTCCTCAGTATTTCCCGAGGGAAGATAGACGGCTTATAGCGGGTTTTGTCCCCATAAGTATTTTCCAAGGAAAGATAGAGGGCTCTGTCCTCTTCAGCATTTTCCAAAGAAAAATAGAGGTCTCTGTCCTCATCAGTATTTTCCAAGAGAAGATAGAGGACTCATAGAGGGTTTTGTTCCGTAAATAGTTTACAAAGAAAGATAGAGGGCTCTGTCCTTTTCAGTCTTTTCCAAGGAAAGATAGAGGGCTCTTTCCTCTTCGGTATTTTCCAAGGAAGGATAGAAGGCTCTGTCCTCATCAGTATTTTCCAAGGAAAGAAAGATAGGGCTCAGTCCTTATCGGTATTTTCCGAGGAAAGATAGAGGGGCTCTGTTCACTTCAGTATATTACAAGGAAAGGAAGGTAAAGGTCTCTGTCCCCATCAGTACTTTCCAAGAAAAGATAGAGGGCTCTGTCCTCTTAAGAATTTTTCAAGGAGGGATAGAGGGCTCTGTCCTAATCAGTATTTTCCAAGGAAATATAGAGGACTCTGTCATCATCAGTGTTTTCCAAGGAAAGATGGAGGGCTCTGTCTTCATCAGTATTTTCAAAGGAATGATAGAGGGCTCTGTCCTCTTCGCTATTTTCAAGAAAAGATAGAGGGCTCTGTCCTCATCAGTATTTTCCAAGGAAAGATAGAGGGCTCTGTCCTCATCAGTATTTTCCAAGGAAAGATAGAGGGCTCTGTCCTCTTCGGTATTTTCCAAGGAATGATAAGAGGGCTCTGTCCTCATCAGTATTTTCCAAAAAAGGTAGAAGGCTCTGTCCTCACCAGTATTTTCCAAGAAAAGGTAGAGGGCTCTGTCCTCTTCAGTATTTTCCAAGGAAAGATAGAGGGCTGTGTCCTCTTCAGTATTTTCCAAGGAGGAAAGATAGAGAGCTCAGTCCTCTTCAAATTCTTCTAAGGAAAGATAAAGGATTCAGTTCTCATCAGTGTTTTCCAAGAAAAGGTAAACGTCTTGTTCTCTTCAGTATTATCCAAGGAAATGTACTTTTCAGTATTTTCTGAGGGAAGATAAATGGTTCTTATCCTCTTAAGTATTTTCCAAATAAAGATATGGGGCTGAGTCTTCTTCATTACAGGGCTTTGTATTCTTAGTGTTTTCCAAGAAAGAGATCATGAAGCTGTATATTTGGTGTTTTCCACGCAAAGGTAGGGGGCTTCACTGTCTCCAGCTGATTTAACCTGCCTGAGCTTTTTTTTCCTTCATTTCTTCGACTCTGTAGCCTAACCAATATGTTACGTTTTACTACAGTATCATCTTTGGTTTAACATGAAAACAGAATTTCGTGTTTGTATTGCATCACGTTGTGCCGCCTGGTAAATAATGGAATGTGTTGTTTATTTGTATGAAGTTAATTGTTATGATTTTTCTGATTAAATTACACGTTGAGTTCTACATTAAAATTAGATTGTGCTTAAGTAAACAGTAGGCGAAAAGTAAAGATAAATCCTACACACAGATATACAGGATGTCCATGCCGCTTGCGTCAACATACGCAAATACTTAGTAATGGATTGAAATCATATCACCAGACATGTGTCACGTGTTCAGTAGTCATGAATCGCAGATCAATGGCTTTCTGAATGTGTGAAACAGTTCAGATTAGCTATGTAACTGCTGTAGCAAAATTTCAGTTCAGATTAGCTACGTAACTGCTGTAGCAAATTTCTGTTCTCTCAGAAATTGTTGCTGTTTTTCAAAACAATAGGAACCAACTAAATATTCAGCGGATTATTATCACATGGTCATCCATGTGTACGTTTGTGTGTGTGTGTGTGTGTGTGTGTGTGTGTGTGTGTGTGTGTGTGTGCACAGATACAGCGGTACAACAGCCTGTTGGGCGAGATTCGTAAGTCACTTATCGACCTGGAGAAAGGCATCCAGGGTCTGGTGGTGATGACCTTGGACCTGGAGATTGTCTTCAACAGTCTGCGCGATGGACATGTGCCACCAGCTTGGCAAAAAGTCAGACTTTGTACAGATCATCGTTGACTCATCACAAAGTCATTGTTATTGTGCGGTTATTTCATGCAGTTCATTATCATCAAGTCATTTTGATAATCTGTGCGTGGAGCATAGGCCACTTAACGGGAATAAAAAACCCAAGACTTTAGCGTCGATGTTTGATATCTATGCATACACCGTTGAAGTACAGGACGAGTCTAACCTTTTGTTGGCTGCACAGGTTTCCTGAACTGTACCATTGTTCAGGCCTGTGGCTGAGAGCTGTTTACTGTCATGCAGGACTATCATGAACAGGGAACACAAGTCTGGACTGTCATACAGGCCTGCATCTTTGAACTGTCGTCTGTTGTACAGATCTACATCTGTGAATTGTCAGTTGTACAGGCCTACAACTTTGAAGTGTTGTGACTGTTTGAAAAAAAGACAACAATTTTTCGAAACAGTGACTATTGTACAGGTCCTCAGTATGGAACTGTTCACTGTTGTACAGACCTATAATTTTGATATGTTCACTGTTGTACAGACCTATAATTTTGATATGTTCACTGTTGTACAGACCTATAATTTTGATATGTTCACTGTTGTACAGACTTATAATTTTGATATGTTCACTGTTGTACACAGACCTATAATTTTGATATGTTCACTGTTGCACAGACCTACAGCTTTGAACTGTTGACCGGTGTACAGGCCTACAACTTTGTTCTTTTGACAAGTGCACCGGTCGACAACTTTGAACTGTTGACTGGTGTACAGGCCTACAACTTGTGTACAGACCCACACTTGAACTGTTTACAAATGTACAGACCTACAACTTTGAACTGTTGACTTGTGTACTGGCCAACAACCCTGGATTCTGGAATGGTGTACTGGCGTACAAGTTTGAGCTGTTGACTGGTGTGCTGGCCGACAACCCTGGATTGTTGAATGTGTTCTGGCCTACATCTGTGAACTGTTGACTGTTGTATTAGCATACACCTTCACACAGTTTCCTGCCATGTAGACCAACAATTCTGAATTGTTGACTGTCGTACATGCCTGCATTTTTGAACTGTTGACTGTAATACAAACATACAATGTTGAACTGTTGATTGTCGTTCAGACGTACAACTTCGAACAGTCACCTTTTGTAAAGTTGCAGACCTACAATTTTGAACAGTCGTCTTTTGTACAGGTTTACAAATTTGGATTGTTGTTGTACCAAACTGCAGTTTTGAACTGTTAACTTTTGTACACACCTACAACTTTAAATTGTTGATTATTGCACACAGGTACAACGTTAAACTGGTCACTATTGTACAGGCCTGCAGGTTTGAACTGTTGACTTACAAACAGGCATACAACTTTGAACTGCTGTTATACGGGCCTAGCCTACAATTTTGAACTGTTAATTGTCGTACAGGCCTATGGTTGTGAAACAGTTTATGTTGTACAAGCCTACAATTTTGAATTATTGAATTGTGTACAAATGTACATTTTTTGGCAGTTGGCTGTTGTACAAGCCTACAGTTGTGAACAGTTGATGCTACAAACCTGCGATTTTGAACTTTTGACTGTCGAACAGGCCTGCAGTTTTGAACTGTTTGCTGTTGCACAGACATAAAGATTTGATCAGTTGACTATTTTACAGGTCTACACATTAAAGCTGTTGATTGTGATACAGGCTTACATTTCTTTTTAACAATTTTGCAGGCCAACAACTGCAAGCTGTTGACTGTTGTACAGACCTACCTACAACTTTGAACTGTTTACAGTTATGCAGACATACAACTCTGAATAATTGACTGTTGAGCAGGCATATGTTGACTATTATACAGACCTGAACTTTGTTCTTAAACAAAAATGAAGGTTAGACTGTTGTAAAGAGCTATTTTCAATTGTTGACTTCTGGACTGTTGACTGTTAGTCAAGAAAACTTAACTGTTGACTGTTAATGGGGACAACTCTAAACCGTTGGTTCTCATACAGGCCTGTTGCGCGCTCAATTATCGACTGTTGGAACTGATTAAAACAAAGTTTGACCGTTGCACACACTAACAACCGATTCACGGAGTGTAGACAGTTTCCAGCTGATCGTTCGTTGTCCAGCCCAACCTCTGCAGTATGTGGACTGTTGTTAGGCGTACAATTCACTGAAACCATTGGGGTCGTGGACGCGTGACCTGATGCAACGCATGGACCAGCTGTCCACTTGGGCGTCCACCTCCCACGCCCCCACCATCTTCTGGATGTCAGGATTCACCTTCCCTACCGGTTTCCTCACCGCTGTTCTCCAGACCTACGCCAGAGCCAACAGTGTAGGTAGTAGAGAGCCAGCAGCGTAGGTAGTGCAGAGCAAGGGGTGGCGGTGGTGTAGAGCCAGGAGTGAGAGTAGTATAAAGCAGACAGTATATGTAGTAGAGAGCTAACAATATTGGTAGTATGGTGCCATGGTATAGAAATACCAGTGTAAGTATTGGAACAGAGAATGTCCTAAAAGCCGACAGTGTTGTGTGGGTTTTATAGAGCCAGCACTGTAGGTATGTGGAGTCGTGTAAATATCCTCGATTCAACGGTATAGAGCCATTAGTGAATGTAGAACAGAACCAACTTTCTCGATGATATAGAGCCAGCAATATATGTAGTATAGAGTCAGTAAATAAATGTAAGTAGCATAAAGCCTACAGTGTCAGCAGTATACAGCCAGTAGTGCAGGTGGCATGGAGCATGGAATGTTGACAGCCAGCGATGCACATAACAGACAGAACTAGAGGCATTAAGGTAGCCTGGAACCAGAAACGGGGGAAGCATAGAGCAGAAATGTTTGCTAGCAAAATAGTAAAATAGAGCTGACAGTGTAATGGTGTAGAACTATCAATAGAGCCAGCAGTACAATTTGTCGTTATTGTCTGAGTGTTTACTGGTTGTACTGTCATTACCTAGTTCTACTTACTGTTCTTGCTATTTCCATTATTGTTGTCAGTTTTCGACATCAGTTAAAACAATGTCAAATGTGATGTAAGCTGAGTACGTGCTATAAACCTTGGCTTGTTGTATTTACAATTCTTTTCATTGTTACCTCAATGTTGTGCGAATAAAGTTTTGTTCAGTCAACAATGTATGTGGATAGAGCCAAGAATGTAAACAGAAATCAAGGTGTAGGTTGCATAAAACTAACAACCGGAGTACTTTAGATCTATCAGTGTATGTAGTAATTAGCCAATAGTTTATGTAATAGTGAACCACAGACCTAGGCTGTACAAACCAGTACATGTGGGCAGTATGCAGACAACAGAGTAAGTGGTTGATAAAAAACGTTGGTAGTATGAGGTGAATAGGTTAGAAAGTATAAAGCCGAACATGTACATAATAGTGTAGATGATACAACACCGACAGTGTGGAATATGTAGAGCCAATGTCATTGGTAAACGGGGCAAGCAGTCTAGGAGGTTTAGAGCCGACTTGCTAGGCAGTTGAGAGCAAAACCTGTACGTAGAATGCAACCCAACAGTTAAGGTATTACAGAGCCAAAAGTCCTGGAATTTGAGAGACAAACGACTGGCAGAGTGTGGAGCCAATGACTGAATGTGTAGAGCCAACAGCTGAAATAAAAAGAAACAACAAGAAATACGATAATAGAAGTAGACAGAGGTATTATGTTCACAGACAGTGCCACACGGTGTATTTAATCGGGAAACAACAGTGTAATTAGCATAGATCTGTCCGTGTGTTAGTATGGAGCTGGCAATATAATCAGTAGAGAGGAACAGCATAGGTAGTTGGAGCCAACAACGTTGGTGCAGCCTCATGCAGATCATTGTCAATCTTTCAAAATGGCGGCATCACCAATATTTACCATTCGAAAAATTAAAAACTTTTTCCTTCTGAAGTTCCGATTGGCATAATAATGGATCAGATGGCCTTTCCGACTCGGAAAAAACCTGGATGCGTCGTGGTAGAAAGTTAAAAGAAATTGCAGGTATTCGCTTCCAAGCCACTGTAACTTCATACTCCATGTCTGCTGGAGTGACAGTGTAATCCATTCAACTTTTTACAGGGTTTTTCAAAACTGTCCTCAGATGTTTATTTGGCCGAAAAGTGGATGACTGTGCTGGCCACTCCAGGATCTGACTGAAATGTTGTAGCTTGGAGCTGTCGGTAGTTTATGATGGTGTGTTTTATATTCAAGTGGCAGAGGTTTGTGATAGTATGTGATATTTTCAGATGCCAGTGGTTAATGATTGAGTGTGTGTGTGTGTGTGTGTGTGTGTGTGTGTGTGTGTGTGTGTGTGTTTCAGGTATCAGTAGATGTATTGCAGTGGGACTTTTCCGTACTGACGATCAGTGATGCCAACGTCACCGGACCACCAAAGGTCAGCACAGTACCGACCTCAAAGGGTCAACACAATGCTGATCATTGAAAGATCAGGGTAGTAGTTGCCCCTAAGTTCAGCGTTGTACTGACCTCCAAGGTCTGTAGCACTGATCTCAAGAGGTCAGTGCAGTACTGAGCCCCACAGGTCCGTGTTGTACGGACACCCCAAAGCAGGTATGGTTCTGAAGCACAAAGATCAGCGTAGCACTGACTCCCGAAGGTCGGCAAAGTGCTGATCTCCAAAGAGCATAGAACTGACCCCCCGCCCCCCTCACTCACCTCCAGGGGTCAACATCGTACGGACTCCCAAAGGTCAAAGTAGTTCTGACCCGGTAACGTCTGTTTGGTAAGGCATCGGCCCCTATCCTGTGCTAGAAACGATTTCCTGCATAATAAAGAGATGCCAAAGAAAAAGGTGAAATGCGGGCGTTCATGTCTGATGACTAGTGTTGTCACCGTGAACTCCAAGCACTACGCCTTATATTTGCCAGGGAGGCTACGCGGGCTTGTTACATGTTAGCATTTTTTCTGCCATTTCTTGAATTCATTTTCCCTTTTTTTGTATCTTTCAAAGAGTCATCATGCCACTTCTAAGGCTGTCAACTGGTTCTTCTGTATGTCAGAACTAGCCATTGACACCTGTATCAGTGTGACGTATAAGTGTCAGGGTGATGTGTGCATCAAAGCTAACCCATGTCTCCAAGTCAGTTTGTTTCATGTACAAGAATGTGTGTATCAAGCCTAAACCACATCTATACCAGTACTTTCTACAGTGTCAGGGTGAAGGGTACATCAAGACGAAACCATATTGCCATATCAGGGTGTGTGTGTGTGTGTGTGTGTGTGTGTGTGTGTGTGTGTGTGTGTGTGTGTGTGTGTGTGCTTCAAAGCTAATCCGTGTGTTTTTAAAAGTTTCACCTAGACGTGTATACCAAAGTTTACCCATGTCCGTGTATCAGCAAAATGCCATGTGTCAGAGTGAAGTGTACATCAATGCTGACCAATGTTCCTATGATGTGGCGTGTCAGGACGGTGTGTACATCAAGGGCCTGTACCTTCAAGGGGCAGGCTGGGACAAGAAGAACTCGGGCCTTGTCGAGGCAGATCCCATGCAGTTGGTGTGTGCCATGCCGTCCATTCACTTCAAGCCCTCTGAGAGCAAGAAGAAGACCAGCAAAGGTATAGTCTTATTCAGTCAGGGGACAAAAAGGCCCTAAAGGTACAACATCATTTTAAAAAAGGGAAAAAGTTTACCTACACCATCATTTTAAATAAGGGAAACGATGTACCTACAGCATCATTTTAAATAAGGGAAGCGATGTACCTACAGCATCATTTTAAATAAGGGAAACAGTGTACCTACAGCATCATTTTGAATAAGGGAAACAGTGTACCTACAGCATCATTTTAAATAAGGGAAACAGTGTACCTACAGCATCATTTTAAATAAGGGAAACGATGTACCAACAGCATCATTTTAAATAAGGGAAAATAAGGGAAACGATGTACCTACAGCATCATTTTAAATAGGGGAAACGATGTACCTACAGCATCATTTTAAATAGGGAAACGATGTACCCACATTCTAAATGGTCAAAACAAAGCATGACCTCATTCTAAGTGGTGGAAACGGTCATGATAAACTGGCTGACTTGACAAGGTCTAAATGGTGAAAACAATTTTCTGCATCATTCTCGGTGGATCAACAGCATCATCTGCTTCAGCATCACTTTAGATGGGGAAAAACACACTTACACTTTTATTTATTTAATATGGGAATAATCAAAGAAGATATAGCATTATTCAAGATGCAATATCAAAAGGTACAGCGTCATTCTAGACGGGAGCGGGTTAACATAAATAAGTATCATTCTTCACAGTCTTTAGCTCATGTGTACAGCAGTTGTAAGTCAGGCTTGTCTTGTGTTTGGATCCATCTTCTGCCGCACAGACCAGCGAAACTCCTCCTCCTCCCACACATTAGGGACTGGAACATCCTCAGTCAAGAAACAGTCCAAGCTCTGTATGCCAGAGCATTCTTTAGAAGGATTCTTTCAGAACTCTAATCCAGAAACTTTTCTTTCCTGAAGCAGCTAACAGAGGATGAATCGGCATCTTGCTGGGGCCACTGATCAGTCCCAGTCAGGCAGAGTGCTCTCTCTCTCCCTCTCTCTCTCTCTCTCTCTCTCTCTCTCTCTCTCTCTGTTCCTTCTGGCCCTTCTTCACCCATGTCACAACAGTAAAATCAGGGTTATGGTTGTAACTCGGAGAAGAAGATGAAAGAATGTTCATATTTATAAATGAAAGACATTTTCTAAGGATTTAGCCAAATGGTCCTAACTTTCTTTTGCTCAGCATTGATGAAGGGTGGTGGTTTCCCGCGACATTTCTCATAATCTTGACGTTGCCACTCACGCTGAACTGTTGTGTGATTAACAGGAACACTTCCTATAGCAATCTTGAAGTTTTACACACTTTTCATTCTTTTAAATAGGACAAATCCCTGTTGTCTGGCCCGATATTCAACCCCTCCCACTTTCTTCTTTCTTCTTGATTCCCTTTTTTCCCCCTTCGGTTCCAGTTACGACATTGTAGACAGTTCTGAGTGGAATGAGCGAAGTTCCAGATAGTACTTGCCGACTGCGAATTCCCGCTTCATACATCAGTTTCAGCAATCAATTTCCTCCTCTTTTCTTCGGTCATTGTGCTGAACAAAAGAGAACCTGTCCTCTGGTTGAATCAGGGGAGACTATAATCTGTGATTACGTCTGCTACTTGATTACAGTTGGTTCACTTATGTTAATCATCAAGTTAGGTGCAAAACATGGGTGTCATTTTTCTAGGAAAGTACAAAGGCACAAATTATTTGGGGGATTTTACGAAATAACCTGAAAAAAAAAAGCAATGTTTCATCGTCGTTGCAGACAGGGAAATCAAAACATCATTCAGAGGGAGAAAATAAAATGTACAGCATCATTCTGAATGGGGAAATAATCGTTCAGGTTCATTCTAAATTCGCAGAACAAATGTACAGCTTTGCTCTGAATAGGTAAAACAAAGGTGTTTTGCCTTTTAAGTGGGAAGATAAAGATCTGACATCATTGTAGATGGGACATGTATGTATATATCTATATATATATATATATATATATATATGTGTGTGTGTGTATGTGTGTGTGTGTGTGTGTGTGTGTGTGTGTGTGTGTGTGTGAAGAAAGTCCCTTGAGGAAGACCAAAAGAGTTCGAAATATTGGGAAATATTTTACGTGATTGTTGTTGTGTTCTTTACTTACTTACTTACTTAATCCTCTTCATCCCGCAACCCGAGACATAAGGCGCCAACAAGCTCCCTCCAGCCCTCTCTGTCCTGGGCAAGCCAGCTCAGTTCATTCCAGGTCTTGTCTGCCTCTCTCATCTCCTCCTCCCACTGTCCTCCTCCAGGTGCCGAGTGGTCTGCCTCGCTTCCTCTTCCCCGTTGGTGCCCATCTCAGTGCAGTGTGAGGGAGTCTGGTCCCACCCATCCGAAGGATGTGTCCCAGCCACCTCCACCGCCGCTGCTTCACCTCGGCCACAATGTTGTTTATGCTGGTGCGCCTTGACACTTCCCTGTTGGTGACACGCGCTGCTGCCACTGAAGTTTCAGGATTCGGCGAAGACACCTTCCTTCGAAGCCTCTGAGCCTGCTCTCAATCTTCTTGTTGGTTCTCCATGTCTCTGAGGCGTATAGGAGTACTGAGCGTACGTTGGACCTGTAGATCTTCAAATTGGTTTTGGTTTGCAGGACAGCTGACTTCCAGATGTTTTTCAATCCGCTGAATGCCCGAGCTGCGAGTCCTATCCTGGTTGAGATCTCCTGCTCGATGTTGCTATCGGCCGAGATGTAGCTGCCGAGGTACTTGAAGTGTTCCACCTCCTCTGGAGCTGAGCCTCGCACACTGGTCTTCTCTGCGCTCTTCGTCTTCACCTTCATGATCTTGGTCTTGTTGGGGTGAATCTTGAGTCCCACACTGCTGGCTATTAGGTCCACTCTTGATGTTTTTTCCTGGATGTCTTTCTGGGCGTGCGACAGCAGTGCAATATCGTCGGCGAAGTCGCAGTCTTCAAGCCTGGCTGTCAGTCCCCATACAAGCCCTCTCGCCCTATCGCTGGTGGCCTTCCTCATCACCCAGTCAATGACGACAAGGAAAATTGTCGGCGAGATCACGCAGCCTTGCCTGACCCCGGTCCGGACGTGGAACCACTCGCTCTGCTGTCCATCATGTCGCACACAGCACTGGTTGTCTGCGTACATGTCCTGTAAGATGTTGATGACTTTAAGAGGAAACCCGTAGGCTTCCAAGGTCTTCCACAGCGAAGGATAGTGAATGCTATCGAAAGCCTTTTGGAAATTAATATAGTTGATGTACAGTGATGAATTCCATTCGATGGACTGTTCCACAATTGTTCGTAAGACAAAGATCTGGTCTGTGCAACTTCTCCCGCTTCTGAACCCTGCCTGTTCTTCTCGTAGGGTTCTCTCAATGGCTTGCCTCATGCGCTGGAGAAGGACACGGCAGAAGATCTTCCCTGGGACGGAGAGCAAGTTGATTCGCCGCCAGTTGCCGCATTCAGAGAGGTCGCCCTTCTTGGGGAGCTTCACTATGATGCCTTTCTTCCATGTGTCTGGAACTTTCTCCTCTTCCCATACCTTGTTGAATAGTTTCACTAAAGCCTTTGCGCTCGTTTTGGGGTCTGCCTTCAGCATGTCTGCCGTGATTCTGTCTTCACCTGGTGCCCTGTTGCCCTTTGTCTGCCTGATAGCCTCCTCCACAATTTCCTGTTGGGTAATGCGTCCACGTCTCATCTCTAAGTTGAAACCCATGTCTTCGATGGTGGCTTCCTCATCTGGGTCCGGTCTATTTAATATCTCTCTAAAATGTTCTGCCCATCTGTTGAGTTGGTCTTCATCTTTTGTCAAAACTTTCCCGGTCTTGTCCTTCACTACTGTGGTTATGCTGGTGAATCC
Organism: Conus betulinus; assembly: GCA_016801955.1. Classification (NCBI taxonomy): domain Eukaryota; kingdom Metazoa; phylum Mollusca; class Gastropoda; order Neogastropoda; family Conidae; genus Conus; species Conus betulinus. The sequence goes on along the minus strand of JADBJO010000141.1, from coordinate 114,979 downwards.
GCCTGTTAGGGTCTTGGTAATCTTATAGACGGTCCTGGAGTTTCCTTTCTCTGCTGCAGCTTGGGCCTCTGCTGCTAAGTTGTCTGCAAACTGTCGCTTGTCTCCTTGTGCTCTTCTTCACTTCTTTGTTTTTCTCTTTGTACGTTTCGGCGGATGTTTGTCTCTCATCTTCTGTTCCAGTGAGCGTGCCGAGTTTTGCGATCTTTCTCTCCTCTATGAGTTGCCATGTGGTGTCTGATATCCATTCCTTCCTCTCTCTTCTTCTGTAGCCCAGCACGGCCTTGCTGGTGTCTATGAAAGCTTTCGGTACATTGTCGCACAGAGCGTTGATGTCATCTGCTGGTGTGCTGTCCAGGACTTGGAATCTATTGGAAAGTTCAATGGTAAACTGGCTTTTCACCGCCTCACTGGTCAGTTTCCTCGAGTCAAAGAGTTGTTCACTTTTCTTTTTTGGTGTTCTCTTGAGCTTCAGCTGGAGTCTGCATAGCACAAGATGGTGATCACTGCTAGCGTCAGCTCCTCGAATGGCTCTTACGTCCTTCATGGAGCTCCTCCACTTCTGGTTGATGGCAATGTGGTCTATCTGGTTACTGGTTCTTCCATCTGGTGATACCCATGTCAGTTTGTTGATGGTTTTGTGTTGGAAGATGGTACCACCGATAACCAGACCATTTTCAAGACACGCATCTGCAAAACGCTGTCCATTGTCCTTTCTGTCTCCCACTCCCTCTTGTCCCATGCAAGTCTCATACCCGGTGTTCTCCGCTCCGACTTTCGCATTGAAGTCTCCATACGAAGTAGGATGTCATGCTGTGGTGTCTTGTCTATCTGTTCCTGTAGGATGTTGTGTAGAACAGGTCTTTTTCCTCATCCGTGGCTTGCTCTGTCGGTGCGTAACACTGTATGATGGTGGTCTTGGTATACTTGGAGAAGAATCTGGCTGTGATGATTCTTGAGTTGACTGGCTCCCATCCCATTAAGCTCTTTCTGGCCTCCTTATCCATGGTGATACCTACTCCCTCTTGATGTTGCCCGTCGGTGCGACCAGAATAACATACTGTCTCTCCTGAGCCAAGGATCATGATGCCCGAGTCCGTCCACCTCATCTCACCGATTCCTAGGATGTTCAGTCTATACTTCTTCATCTCTTTCACCGTCTGTGCAGTCTTTCCAGCTTCATACAGCGTTCGCACATTCCAGGCTCCCACTCTCACCTCTTGTTTGGGATTCGCTAAGGACATTGTCGGAGCAGAAGCTTCCTTTCGGCTTTCACTCCTACTCGTCATACAACATTGCTGCATCTGCCCTGAGCTCGACCCCCGAGCTTTGATTGGATCTTGTTGGCGTTTCTGTAGTAAAGCTTTTTTTACGTGGCGGGTTGCTAGCCCAACGCACAACCTTCCCCATTTCTCATTCTGGACTTAGGACCAGACAACGCATCTGCAAAACGCTGTCCATTGTCATTTCTATCTCCCACTCCCTCTTGTCCCATGCAAGTCTCATGCAAGTTGTTGTGTTCTTTGCTTGGATATATATATGAAAAGACCTGATGGTGAACAGAAAAGCCTTGTGCTCATCAGTGCATACATCCAGGATCCTACACATGAAAAACAGCTCGGACTTTTTTTTAAATAGAAGATGAATTTGGAGCCTGAAAACTACGTGGAGATCTTAGTGCATGGTCAAAATTGTGAGATCAGCAAAGTACCAGGAAATGTGCCGGAAGAAATTTTGGATAAAGTACTTGTCATACCTCAGCATTATTTACGTGTGTCTACACAACCTCTATCTTTACTGTCCCAATGTTGACTGTTTACAGGTGTCTGCACAGACCCCTGTCATTGCTATGCCAACAATGACTTCATTACAGGTGTCTACACAGACCCCTGTCATTGCTATGCCAACAATGACTTCATTACAGGTGTCAGCACAGCCCCCTGTTATTGCTGTATTAAAGATGACTTCATTTCAGGTGTCTACACAGCCCCGTTATTGCTATAGCAACTATGACTTCATTTCAGGTGTCAGCACAGCCCCCTGTTATTGCTGTATTAAAGATGACTTCATTTCAGGTGTCTACACAGCCCCCTGTTATTGCTATACCAACTATGACTTCATTTCAGGTGTCTACACAACCCCCTGTTATTGCTGTACCAACAATGACTTCATTTCAGGTGTCTACACAGCCCCCAGTTATTGCTGTACCAACAATGACTTCATTTCAGGTGTCTACACAGCCCCCAGTTATTGCTGTACCAACTATGACTTCATTTCAGGTGTCTACACAGCCCCCAGTTATTGCTGCTGTACCAACAATGACTTCATTCAGGTGTCTACACAACCCCCTGTTATTGCTGTACCACAGTGACTTCATTTCAGGTGTCTACACAACCCCTGTTATTGCTGTACCAACAATGACTTCATTTCAGGTGTCAGCACAGCCCCCTGTTATTGTTATACCAAAGATGACTTCTTTTCAGGTGTGGAGTGAGATCTGGCAGTGGACACATCGAGACTCAGCTTTCTTCTCCGGTCCACCTGTGACGTTCAGCCTTCGCCAGTGAACCTAGTCAGATGGAGGGTTCAGGAAGATGACAAGTGTAGGAGAGCGGCAAACAAGGAACCATGAAGCACATCCTTTCAAACTGCCACTTGGCTCAGAACAGATACACCTGGAGACACAATGAGGTGTTCAAAGTGTTCACCAAGATGGCAAAGGAGCAGGTGGAAGAGGGAAAATACGCTCCTAGGCTGCAGAAACGCGGACTGGGCAAGATCGAGTTTGTGCCGCAAGGAGGCAAGGTTCCTGACAGAAAGAGGGCAAGTGAAGCCACAGAAGGTCAGATGGGAGGTAGCAGCAGATCTAGAGGGCTGCAAAAGATTCTTCCCCATCCCAACAACGAAGAAGCCAGACCTGGTGATATGGAGTGAGGAAGAGAAAGAGGTGCACATGGTGGAACTCACTGTGCCTCACGAAGACAATATCAGCGAGGCACACGAGCGGAAACAAAATCGCTATGAGACTCTTGCTGAAGATTGCGAGGAGGCGGAATGGAAAGCGATTCATTTCCCAGTCGAAGTTGGCTGCAGAGGTTTCATCGCGACTAGCGTCAGAAAGTGGATTAGAGTGGCTGGACTTGGTCCGAAGAAAGGGAATGCCATGACAAAAGCCCTTCAGGAGACTGTTGAGAAAGCAAGTCATTGGATCTGGCTGCAGAGAGAGGACACAAGCTGGTGCGAGTCCTGACGGTTGACAGAAAAGGCATACAGTCAAACTGCAAGGAGACCTCACATCGGTGAGGGGGTTCGGTGCGTCATTATAGCTGTCGAGAGGAAAAGCCGGAAACAGTCACGCATTCTCTCCTGATGATCTCCACGCCAGAGTCCAGTTTATGGAGCTTTTGACTGTCATGCAGCACAGGTAGCTGTTTTCGTCCACCAGGTGTCTACACAGCCCCCAGTTATGGCTATACCAAAGATGACTTCATTTCAGGTGTCTACACAGCCCCCTGTTATTGCTATACCAAAGATGACTTCATTCCAGGTATCAGCACAGCCCCCTGTTATTGCTATACCAACTATGACTTCATTTCAGGTGTCAGCACAGCCCCCTGTTATTGCTATACCAACTATGACTTCATTTCAGGTGTCTACACAGCCCCCGTTATTGCTATACCAAATAGGACTTTATTTCAGGTGTCTACACAACCCTGTTATTGCTATCCCAAAGATGACTTCATTTCAGGTGTCTACACAGCCCCCTGTTATTGCTGTACCAACAGGACTTGTTCACAGGGTTTTATACAGACCCCTGCTATTACTATCCCAACAATGGCATCTTTAGGTTTAATATAGCCTTCTGTTATTACTATCCTAACAATGGCATCTTTACAGGGTTTTATACATCCTTCTGCTATGACTAACCCAGTAATGGCTTCTTTACAGGGTTGTATACATCCCCCTGTATTACTATCCCAATCGGGCCGGAGGAATGGGGCGGCCGTCCTTTGTGGTGGCAGTGGACCTCAAGTCAGGCGAAAAGCCCCCAGAACACTGGACTAAACGAGGTACCGCTCTGCTCATGAGTCTGGACAGTTAATCCTGCTCAGGATAAGTCTACTGGTGGAGAGTTTCTTCAGGCGCCTTAATGGGGAAAAGTGTCCGATGGCACAATTCATTGGACTGTTATTAGGTTGTTTAACAGCACACAGATTTTATATTCTAGAGAATCCAACTCAGAGACAATGAATGACTCAACAAATGTCAGCATGGGCAGGCACCAGGCTCTGTTTGTTTTGATCGCATGTACTTCTCTTCTTGGTTACTGTGATTCTTCCTGTGGTGCTCATGCTGACTGAAATACTGGAAGTCCCCATCTTAGAACATCACAAGTCTGATCAGCGAGCAAACATTAGTTTTCTGATTGTCAAGAGTTTTCTTTGTCCAGTTGATAAACAATAGTTTTGCCAGATGTATTTACTTACACCATTAAACAACAACATATTTTCCTTAGCATTTCAGTCAATTATAATTTGGGGTTTAGAAGTTAAACAGTTTTATCTGTGAAGATTTGCTTGTGAAGATTTCTTCTTCACAAGACTGGAAGTTCTCGTTTGTGTTGATTTCTGATTTCTTCCACTCTTTTACTGAAACATAGGAGCATGGACAGGAAAAACCGAAAGTGTCGTGCTTTAATGTTCTCAAGATAGAGCAAGACAACAGACATTTTTCTGGACTCAGTGGATTTCAGCCATTAAAAGTAGATTCAAAAGTTATTTGAAGCAGATCAGTCATGTTTAAAGTATCTTTGTGGCTTTCTGTTACAAATTGAAGGCAAATACAATTTTTTTAACAAAAAGTAAAGACCAAAATCTTTTCTTAACAAGTTGAATTTTCCCATGCGCATCAGTGACGTCATAGCGGACATAGAGGTGTGGGTACTGCTCTTGGAATTTGACTCGAATAATTCCAACTGTTTTTGTTGATTTCACATTTAAATAGTTTTTGTGCCTTAAATTTGTACATTTTGTAGGCATGTTGAATTCACAATAAAAAAAGATCCACAAATTTTGCATTTTATGCCTCATTTATTTCTTTTTGTTTTTAAAAATCATCCCGTTGAAATGAAAAACTGTTTCTGAACCATGTCATTTGTGCCAGTATTTCTACACATCACAGTTCCCACACACAGTCAAAATCAATGCTTGATTATGTACAAGGCTTCTGATTTGGAGTTAATTAAGGTGGTTGTGTGTGTGTGTGTGTGTGTGCCTGTGTAAGAAACCATATACTCAAACAAACATTCTTGGCCAGTGATCACTTGCTTTTGAAATACATGTATCTCCCTTGCATCCTCCATTTCAAACAGTGAAAGCCGCTTTAAAAAATGAACTATTTCAATTACCAGATATTTAGAATTTCTGTAATGTCCTGGTCAAAGGTACTTTTTCTCTTTTACAAAAAAATGGCTAATTTCTATTTGCATAATTTTAATAATCGCATATTTTCAAGTACTATCTGTGTCCCTAGAATCACAGGATCCACTTAATTTCAAACTTATCGTTTAATTGCAGTCTTTTTCTATTTCACTCTCAATTTTTGCATCTAGTCTAGACTTTCATAGAAACAGCATTTTGCGCTTAGATCTATTACAGACTGCCTATGTGTGCATGTACTTCTGTGTGTGTAGGGGGAGGGGGTTGATCTAGAAAGAGCGTGAGGGAAGTGAATGACGGTCTAGTCACATGTTAGGACCTACTTGTTTAATTTAGAGAAATAGTTATTTAATGTTTGCGGTTGAGCCAACTGGTTTGATTCTGAACAAACTCATCTATCCCAGCCTCCCTGCCCCACACGTGCCAGCACGCATGTTCACACACACACATGCATGCATATATGCACACCACACGTACATATACACGTAGACATATACATGTGCTCTCACGCTTACTGACACACACACAACGCGCATGTACTCCACCGACACATGCACACACCAGTGTGTGTGTGTGTGTGTGTGTGTGCCATATGCTCGTGTGCACACACTTGCACACCTATTCTTAGAAGGCGAATATGCTGCCACAAGTCTTCATTCAAACCATATGGACTGCAATAGGCATGTTGCCACTAAGCAGACACTAATCTATTGGACTCACGTGGATTTTTCATGCAAAGTAGGTTGCCACATGAGATCTACCCATAAGTACTGGTAGCCCGTTTTCACAGCAAGTGCGCGCCAGAAGTAACTGTGTGTGCCCGCATGACACACCGTGTGCTTTGGTGTGTGTGTGGGTGCGTGTGCACGGTATTAATGTGTGTATTGTGTGTGAAAAGAAACAGAGACCATAATTTATACACTTTCACTCATTTAAAACATAGTTTGAAATTGTTCACTACTCTGTCTGAAACTGTTCACTACTCTCTCTCTCTCCTCTGTGTGTGTGTGTGTGTCTTGCTAAATGAATATTTAGCCTTTTTCCATATTTAACAAAACAAATTAAAAACATGATTTGATTTAAACTATTTACTGACTGATTTGTTTATTCACTCGCCCCATGTTTCTATTGTGCCATTCATACACACTATCTTATATCAGTGTGTTAGCTTGTCAGGCCATTCTTTAATAGTTTTGTTCCTGGCGGGAAAAAAAATCGCTTGTTATTTTTTTTAATTTTTTGTATATGTACACACACATACACCACCAGCAAGACGAATAAACAGGTTTGTTCTGACAAAATATTCCACAGATGTGAGTAAAATCATGCTGCTTGTGAAGTGTAATGGACAACATAATTTCAGGCACACAATCTTTCCTATAATAATAATAATAATACAAAACAGCTGCAAGTCACATTTTATGATTTAACAAAAACAACAAAAGAAAAAAAAAATTCTGGTACACTGTGTGTGTGTATGTGCGCGCGCGCATGCGCACTTCCTAAAATTGCAATGTCATCTAAGTTTATGTTTCAACCCATCAGTATATGAGTATTCAGCCTATATCGACTGATTTAGGGATTAGTAGGTTCATTAACAAGTTCAGGTTTATTAATGAGTTCAGTTTATAAGCATGACAACTAACTTTCACTTTGCTCATAATCACTCTGACATTGGTCTGACTACATTGCAGTCAATGAACGAACACTCTCTAGTCATGTTAAAACTATAATCCGTATGTTTCTTAACACTTTTCAGTTCAAAATACAACATGCGGTGCAGCATTGTGTACTTGTAACACACATTGCTCATCTGCTAGCGCCTGCCATCTTTTCTCAAAGGCCACACTAAGACCCTAAAGTTATCTGGGGAATCAAGGGCTATCGGCCACCAAAATACTTTGTTTTTTGTGTGCCATTTACCATCCAGCAGATAAAACATGATAACTAGGGTTACCAGGAGTTTGGGCACACACCTACGCGCGAGTCAGTGTGATTTTAGTCTGGTCCTCCTGATTCCACTTTCTTAGAATGGTCATGCCAAATTGCTATCATTCTTGGCAGATGTAAAATATGAAACCAAGAAGTCAATTCACTGCTCTCATCAGACCCAGGATTGGGCTCATCCAGGAAGAACAGGTCAATGATTAAAGCCATGGGTAACCCATGTTTCTCTTTCAAAAATGGACTTCAAACAGCTTGATGTTTAGGCATTGGTGCCCTGGTCATTTCGTTCCAAATTTGGTCTTTTACAGAATGATCTAAAACAGAATAAAAAGCAGTTGAATGGCAGAACTCCAAAGCTTTGCTGATCTCTCTGGACAATTCTGCTGGCTTTTCTTTTATAATCTTGACTGTATTTTCTCTCAAAAGGCCACACTAAGACCCTAAAGTTATCTGGGGAATCAAGGGCTATCGGCCACCAAAATACTTTGTGTGCCAATAATCTGGACTGTAAAATCTCTAGTCTGGACTCAAAAATCTAGCAAAAAGAATGATCTAAAACAGAATAAAAAGCTCTCATATAGATAACAAATTCATGTAATGTTTAGGTCAAAGACAAATTGCCTATAAAAAGTTGGGGTTTTTTTTTTTCTCACATTTTATACAAAGGCTATCATAGAGGAAATGTAAAGATTGCTCAGATTCTTAGGGAAGGAGAGTTCTAGCAAACATGCTACCCTCCCCTCCCTCCCCAATTTTGAAACTTGCTTTCAAAATGGTACAATCTGACACAAATCTGAAAATCGAGTGAATTGTCACTTCAAATCCAACCACAACTAGAACCACTTGTTCACACACCATTTGTCAGTGCCTCACTTCTGCAGCATCCTGCCGATATCAGTGTTAACATTTATTTTGTTTTCAGTCTGGTAGACTGCCGGCACCTGTCTGTTCTCTTAAAAAAGTTAACATGAAATTTTGTAATGTTGTTATCATCTGTGGACATAACAAAAATGTGGAGAGTTCTTCGTGAATTCTTATGCCTTTTTTCTCTCCTTCCACAGAAATACCCTTTAAAAAAATATTCATTGGTAATTTTGCTGATATTCATGAATTCTCAGAGAAGTGGGAGCCCTACATACATAATAAGACTGAAATCAACAGGATACTTAGCCAAACATCTTTCGCACCAGTCAGTTAATAGCACATGTTCTACTCAAAATTCAAACTTTGTAAAGTGGAAGGGTGTGTGTGTGTGTGTGTGTGTGTGTGTGTGACCTGGCAGAGACAGCAAAACCATTAGGGACATGGAGAAGAGGATAGTGCACACTGAAAAAAGATGGAAAAAAGGCAAGATACCTATTAGTCACTTTGAATCTACATGAGCAAACAAGACAGTTTTCCCATAATAAACCTAAAAAAAAAAAATCGTTGACACGGACAAAAACACACCTTCATTCAATTTATTTGATCGTTTATTTGCATAAGTTTGTCTGACAAACAAAACTGGATCCCCCTTTGTTCCCCCAAGACTGAACATGCTGACGACAATGTCTTTATCATGTCTATGATGATCATCGCTTAGGATTTAATGCCGTTTCGTAAAATCCTTGCAGTATGAAAACAGATCTTCTGCACATCCCTTCGAAAACACACAGCACTATATAAACAAATGTAACCCTGAGAAAAGAAATCATGATGTTAAGCACATCAACAAGCTGACTCCATCAACAATATGGAGCAAGACAATGACACTTGTTTGTTTGTTTTAAAAAAAGTATGAGAATGAACAAGCTTTCCAAGTTGCTGCCTTGTTAACACTTGATCTAACACAGATTCACACTACAGTCTCAACTTCGTTTTCATAACCTAAATGGTATATTTACATGTAACCTAAATCGTATATTTACATGCGAGGGTTAACGCCTGGTACAGAATACAAGATTATGGGTGACTGTTGATAGTAAAGATCGGCTTTGATCTATGCAAAGTAAAGGCATAGAACTGATAATTCAGACAGTTTTCAGTTTCCTCTCCCCAGTATTCATTGGGTCCTTATTTTCTTCCCATTAGCTATCTTCCAAAGCTCCAGTCCTCTTCCAAAGCTGTCGTGTTACTAACATACTCTGGCTCTACTATGTCATTACTCTTTTTATATTGTCCCATGGTTTCTACTGTGCACGCTCCTGCATGCATTCACACACACCCCTTACCTCAATATCGCGATGTGACATCAACTCGCAGCCCCTATATCCATATCACTCCATGATTTCCACTCTGTGCTCCACACCAACCCCCTCTCATAAAAAAAAAAAAAAAACTATATCTACATTATCTACGATTCGTAAGTAACCCCACATGATACATTCCACGATTTCTGTTCCACTCCTACCCCACACCACCACAAGAAAAAAAAAAATATACCCATATCATCACATGATTTCCAAGGGACACCAGTGTCATCATGTAATTTCCACGTTTCCTCCTCAACCCCCACTCAATTACACAAGAAAGGCATATCCATATCATCTAATAATTGCCACTCTGCCCACCCTACTCCTTCCTCAAAACATATCATTCCATCAATTCTACTCTAACCCAATCACAAGAATTATTTCCACTCCTCCCCCATCTCCAAACAGGTTCATATCCTCCTATGATTGTAACTTTACCCCTGCTAACATTAAACATGTCCACATTTTCCCATTATTTCAGTTGTATCCCATCCGCCCTCCTGCCCCCACCTGTCCCCAAACACAGCACCCAGCATGTCCATGTCGCTCCTTACTTTCCACTCTCTCCCCTCCTAACAAGTCCCGTCATCTTTAACTGGTCATGAGGATGCAGCCATAGGTACTGTCCTTATTCACTGCCAAACAATTCTCCTCGCTGAGTATTCTGGCATATGCCGTGCATCTGTCAGCCTCTGGATGTGGATGTATGCAATGGATCCAACTCTAGCAAGCTTCACACGTGTTGAATGAAGATTTCAGGAAAATCCAGCACCATTCTTCACCCTGAGAAAGTGATAAAAGACTGATGCAAGACAGCAGTCAATGTTGGCCATCGGCTACTTGTTGCGGTATTTTCTGACAAAGGCAGCCACATCAAACTTGCGCTTGCAGCCCTCGTAATTCATGTAGCGAATCTTGCCGAAGACAGGTCTCTCCCCCCAGCCTTGGTCATGAATGCCACATACCGACCACATACAGCCTGTGACAAAATGATCAATACTTCAGTCAGACAGTGATCATACTGAAGGCAAATAAGCAAACCATTCAAGTCCATCATCATTGTCATCTTAGAAAATGAACACGCTTCAAGAAAATCTATTGTAAATATGTCTCTACAGTGTAAAATGGTCACATACTGTACTGACAATAAATACTAAACAGCACACAGGACTTGCAGTTTACACTGTTATTACAGCTAGTGACAGTGACAACAATGGGACAGTATTCACCAAAGCACCAAAACGCCTTTGAGTTTGCATAAAAAATGATGACAAAGATCCCTTTTTACAGCCCACCTTGTGTTCTGGTCAGGCTGAAATCTATGCTTCTATGTAGAACACAGAAAATAGAAAAAACTACATGACGTTTTTTTTTTTTTTAATGCTTTGCAACCTTTTTGTCACTACTCTTCAGATGTATTTCAACCCAGCTGACCATATAGGTCCTTTCAGATCTCTGTCTGGGTGATATACAACTGATACATCAACATTCAATTCAATTCGAACATCATGATCAAAGCATTTATCACACAAAGCACCAAAACACTACAGAGAAATTCAACCTGCTCCTCTTACCCACGTAGCCATTGGGATCGCGACCATCCAGGTTGTACTTGTCGTTGAGATAGATGGCTTCCTTCAGTGCTTCTTCTGGGGACGGCGTCCACTCCAGGATCTTCTTCTTGGCCCAGTACATCCTTAGGAAGCCATGCATCTTGCCCTCGCGCACCATCTGGATCTGAAAAAACATTCTGCATCTTCCAATAATGCCGAGCTGAAATGTTTTGAAAAAACTTTTCTTCTCCCCTATGACTGTTGTGCTAAACAATGAACCCCACCCCTTCCCCCGTCCCAGCTGAAATGAAATTCACTGATTTCTCAAACTGCCTCCATCTTGTCTGAACTGCCAAAGTGTCTTGGTTCTCTCTGTACCTAGTGATAACTGCACACATTTTGTATGATCAGACACAAAACAAACTTGCCATAAAAAACTGCCATTGTACTGATCCAACTACCATGCCCCTCCTCCCCAGTTCTCACGCCAGTCATTCTGATTTCCGTATGCTGAGCCACACCCCGGAAGTCCCATCACAATCAATATTAGGTCATCCTGAGGATGCCACTGCTGCTCTGTCATATCACTGGTGTCCAGTAACGTCTGTTCTTGCACAACCAAGTCGTCATCAATTGCATTTATTTGCTGACTGATAAATTCCACTGATTTACCCATATCTTTCTTTATACAATTGGGGCGATTCACTGGTGGAATACCAAGAAGGAAACAAATATACAGGGGGTACTTTATGGATTCAGAGGGACCTCAGCTTGGTAACCACAGGCTTTTGATGCCCTTGGATGTGCAGGTGAGCATGGATGGCAAGAATGAGCCATGTGTTCCACAGGTTTTAGTGGAGGGAAAGGGATTGGAGAAAGAATACAAATTGGTAGTATGCTGGTTCATCAGTTCGACTGAATGATTTTTTTAAACAAAATCTTATTGTACTACTATTTTTGTCATATGCTTTCAATTGTCACATTCACTTTTATGCATCATTCATCATTATTGTCTTATTTCGTTGACATTCTCAACCCAGATAATATCTTCGTCACTACAAGCTTAATTTTCATAAAAAAGCAGCAGCAACATTATCATTTTTGTAGTAATAGTAGGTACCGGCAGCCCTTCTTTCAGTGTACGGGAAAGTTCAGCCGAGTGAAAAAAAATATGCTTGTTTTCAATTGGCAGTATCTATGAATAACGCGTTTAGAATCAGATGAAAATTGTGAAGAATAAAGAATACAGTTTCCTTTTTGAACTCTGTGTTGTTTATTTGTGTGTTGGCAATAGACGGTACGATGACTGTTTTATTCCAAATACACCCATCCGTTCACACGAAAACGAAGCGCGTCACACATCCCGAAGCGTCGCAGGCGCCATTTGGCCGAGTTTCGAACTACACGGTGTCGAAAATCAACACACACAATGTGTTCATTCCATTCACTGGCGTTTAAATAGGTCAGAATACAAGAGCATGTTCAAGCTTTATTTCAGTCTATTTTTCTTTTTGGTACGATGATGCGTTTTAAATTGATTAGAATCGAAGTTTTTATGAGGCTTGTTACAAGTGTTGTCTTTCCAGCATCGTTGCTAAAAAACTTGCGAAAAAAAACATACACATTAACGATGCGCTAGAAAGGCCGTTCTCTCCCGCATTCATTGGTGTATCAAGCTAAGCGATTGGTTGAATGCTCGCAAAGCGCAAGCCAATCAAAGCGAAGGTACCAAATGCAAACATTTGCTCCTTGTCGAAGATTTCAACAATGGCGGAACGAAGCCGAGATCCGGCAATGACCGAGTCGAATGCGCTAATCGTTGTTGAATTGCAAGACGCACTTGGTAAGATAACGCATATAATAACAAACGAGAACATTAATGAAACGATTCAATTATTTTAATTTGCTTAATACTGTGCCAATGCTTAGTTATTTTGTTCGTAATTCAGCCGGTGATCATCAAGATTAAACAGGTCGGAAAAGTCCCACGCGTTGCGCCGTTCGAAGCGATCGTATATTTTTTTTTAAGACAAACTAATGAAAATAGATATCAGTAATGGGCTTCACTTATGTCGATTCATGTATTTGTGAACTGGTTACTGATTCCATTACACGATTATAGAGAAAATCGTAGTTAAAAACACACTGTTTGAGACAGATATTTGAACCGGAAGCCACAACCGCGCGTACAAGACGGTCCGAGGCTTTGAATTCTGAAAGCACTGTCTTCTGATAATGACCATCAATCGAAACACTGATCATTACTGTCATACTCGATGTGGAAAGCGTGTTTGGTGGTAGAGAGAGAGAGAGAGAGAGAGAGAGAGTCTGAAGTTGAACAGTAAGGAGGGTGTAGTGGGGGTAAGGGGGGGTATGGGGGGGGGGGGGGGGGGGGGGGGGGGGTCACTGTCGAGTCAACCTGACTCAACAAAGTTTAGCTTAGCAATCTAATTTTTTTTTTCCCTAGTGTATTTGAAATTTCTGTAATTGAACTGTATGGATTTGCTTTCTCCCCCCTCCCCCCCTCCCCCCTCCTTACTGGCAAACACAGCAAGGTTTTGAACACTTAGTGATTACTTTCAAGTAAAATTGCTAGAATACAACTACAGTAGCATTGCATTGCCAAGACATTACTTGTTGTGACAGTAACATTTATGATATTTTTGGTGTATGTATGTATGATATTTTTTGGGATTGTATGTTATGCTCCACAGTATATTGCTGTAACAGCACAAACATACTGAATAAACAGAGTAGTTGATAAAAAGGTAGAGTCCAAAATAAAGTTAAATCTTTCTTTAATTCTACCTTTTGTTAAAAAAAAAAGCATTATAATGCATATTTATGTTCTTTTACATTCACAATGATTAAATCAACAAGTTCATTCAAAAATCATAATGATGAAATACTTAACATGTTATTGGCAATGCTTAAATCACACCCTGTCGACAAAATAATGTGTTGCAGAGGATGTACCTTTTGTTTACAAAGAACATGCAATACATTTTTGCTTACAAAGAACAACAGATAAAATAAAATTAAATTATAAGGAATGGACAGAGAGCAGTAACACACACACACACACACACACACACCACCACACACATGATGAAGAAACAGACAGGGAAATTTACATAAAAGCATGCACTCATAGTTAAGATAAGTGGTCCTATGCCATGGTTTTTTTTTTTTTTTCTAGTAATTTCACATACACACACACACTCACACACACACACACATATTGCACAATGATGAAGAAACAGGGAAATTTACATGAAAGCATGCACTCATAGTTCAATTAAGTGGTCCAGTTCCATGCTTTAATGTTTTTTTTTTTTTTTTTTCAGTAATTACACACACGCACACACACACACACACACACACACACACACACACACACACACAATGATGAAACAGACAGGGAAATATACATAAAAGCATGCAGTCATAGTTCAGTTAAGTGATCCTGTGCCATGCTTAAATGTTTTTTTTTCTTTCCTTTCCTTTTTTTTTCTTTAACTGAGAGAATGCTGCATCCACATTTTTTATATAATTTTTTTTTTTACCTTTGCCAGAGCTTGTGGGTGAAAAATTACCCAGACTGTCATTTAAATCTTCAAAACTAACTCAGTTTTCATAATATATAACTAAGTTTTATGACTTTGTTCATTATGTATTTGTGCTTGCCCCCATTAAATATTGTGGTGTTTTGGTGGTAAATAAAGGAGAAAATAATAAAAGCTTATAATCCTCGTCAGATACTGTGGGTGGCATGTCACCCATACCAATCAAAGAAGCTTTCTCACATGCCAGAGCTTGTGGGTGGCTGGTCACCCCCATAACCTTCATATAGGCCACAGCCTTTACCTAACATGCCAGGGTTCATGGGTGGCTGGTCACCCAAAACCTTTATATAGGCCACAGTCTTTACCACACATGCCAGTGTTCACTATTGGCTGTGTTGTAAGTTGGAGAACCACCAGACCAGGATAAAGTGGATGAGGTGTGAGCTGTGTCTCCACTTCAACTTTTCTGAGGCAGAGCAGTTGGGCTTGGGGACTGATGAAGTGATGGTGACCGAGGAAGAGATGGAGACATAAGAAGTTATCACCCATTTTTAGGATGCAGTCATGCTGCATTAATGATGAAATCAGTGAATATGCCACTGATTGCCTTCTGGAAGACTTGTCTTTACCAAAATGGCCAGAACGTAGTTTTTCTATGATGATGATTTGGCAGTGTGTCACACAGATTCACTCTCCTGAGAAAGTAGACAATTTTCTGAAGAAATTTTGCTCTTGCAAACAACACGCTTGTGTGGCCAATCAAGACAGACACAGATTTAGTGCAAAGCATATTTTTGTTTGCCAGTGACTTCAACATAGTCTCCAAAACAACCACTGGCCATGCCTGGTCTGTTCCAATTAACAAATGAACTGTGCCTGAAGTATGCTGCATACAAAAAGAACAATGTATGTAGTCAACCCTATCTGCCCGTCTGCAAGAGTGCACTTCCCACCCTTATCGTAAGTGACCTTTTGTTTGGTGATGCCAGCACTTGTCAGAAACAGCAAAAAAAAACATGATTTTAAATAAATAACAATACAGACAACATCATACCAAATTTTTGTTGAAATCTGTCAGTAAGTTTTGAAAAAACTGTCGGTTTTAATTTGGACATCATCATTCCGACCCTGTTGGCCACTATTCTAGTACAGGAAATAAAATGTTAGGTACAAAATAACAAAAATCTACACTTTTGATTCACAGGAAATACTGTATAGAAACTGTATGCAAAATTTGGAAACAGTTCATGAAGTAGTTTAGAAGTTATAGCAATTTTAAAGTGTGGCGGGCGATTCTACCCCCATTTTTCCGCCGTCCAAATTGCAATATGTCCTGTTTTTTAGCACAGAAGTTTTCACAAATGTTTTATAGCAGATACCTCAGAAAAAAATGACTTTGCTTAGTACAACTTAGAGAGTTTGTCCAAACCACTGGAAACTCTGAAATGGCTATTCTTACTGTGCTGCAGTGCTTCAAAGTAGCCACATCATGCAAATTCGAAAGTCGCTGAATTGCAATTTGTTACAAGTTTACACTTTTATCACACAAAAGCCATGCAGACTGAACCCCCTGAACTTACTTGTTCAAAGAGTGTAAGTTGTATAGAAGAACACCAATTTATAACCAGATGTATCAATCATGTATGATACTACTGGCTTTCAAACTTGGAAGATATCTCATTTTGTCAGGTGCATAAAAATGTCGCAACTTTAAACTGCAATATCTCGAAAACGACTGACTGAAGATAGAGACTTCATTCTTGTTGTGTTTTGTATGTTTTTCCATTTACTTTGCAATGATACAGATCTTAAGTATGAAAAAACAATATGCTAATTTTGGCTGCCGGTACCTAGTAATAGTTGTTACCTTTATCATTGATGTTATCATTGAAAATTATAACTGTTACCATTTGTTGTTGATCGATCACAAAAATGTCATCTGAACAACCATTCCCCAGAAATAATCGAGTGCACACACACACACGCACACATTCATGCACGACTGTATCCACAGGCATACACATATGCCCATGGGTGCACATGAGTGAATGCAGGAGCATGCCTGAACAAGCCCATAGATTACAAACACAGGCATAAAACACACGTGCACCATATACACTTGCACATACATAAAAGTCCGCTCCACTTGCACACACATACATGCATGCATGTGCATAGCCACACTTAGGCTGGCATCATCCACTTTCTTCCAGTTTCTCTTTATGTTCTGGTTGTAAACCATCTCTTGATGACATCTGAATTTCTGAAGGGATCTTTAACTTTGGTCCTTTCAGTCCACAGGTGTCGCCCCCACAGGTTGTATACACTTTACTCCAATGGCTTTCTTACTGGTTCCATAGATTTCATTGGTGTCCTAAAAGGTTGAAATAAACATTGTCTCCAAAGGCATTTCGATTCTATGGCAAGAGCATTACAACAGAGGGGCTCCACTGGGTAAAGTTCAGTCTATGGGGTAAAACATAAAAACATGCCACAAATGGCTCATTACAAATAACTATGCATTAACCAAAAAATAAAAAAATAAACAGATGACAGTGAAATGATGTCATCCAAAATGTGAAAATCCAGACCAACTGACCAATGTCAATGCCTGCTTACAATACACACACTCCTACTGGTACACTTACCTGAGCAGCATTCCACAAATCATCATGAGTTTTGGCCCCTTCCAGCTGTTGACGACTGTAGATGTGGGAACGCTTGTCTCCCTTGTGAGCTTCCAGGGTTTCCTGGGCCCATTTGTATGCTCCTGCCCACACAGTATGATGATGTGTACAGGCTACTGACCACACAGTATGATGATGTGTACAGGCTACTGACCACACAGTATGATGATGTGTACAGGCTACTGCCCACACAGTATGATGTGTACATACACCACCACAGGCTACTGCCCACACAGTATGATGTGTACATACATACACCACCACAGGCTACTGACCACACAGTATGATGATGTGTACATACACCATCACAGGCTACTGACACACAGTATGATGATGTGTACATACACCCATCACAGGCTACTGACCACACAGTATGATGATGTGTACATACACCATCACAGGCTACTGACCACACAGTATGATGATGTGTACATACACCATCACAGGCTACTGACCACACAGTATGATGATGTGTACATACACCATTACAGGCTACTGACCACACAGTATGATGTGTACATACACCATTACAGGCTACTGACCTACAGTATGATGATGTGTACATACACCATTACAGGCTACTGACCACACAGTATGATGATGTGTACATACACCATCAAAGGCTACTGACCACACAGTATGATGATGTGTACATACACCATCACAGGCTACTGACCACACAGTATGATGTGTACATACACCATTACAGGCTACTGACCACACAGTATGATGATGGATCCAAACCACTGTAGGCCTCTAACCACACAGTGTGATGTATGCATATATACCACTGAAAGCCTCGGACTTCTTTGTATGATGTATACATACACAACATAGTAAACCTCCAACCACACAACCTGAAGTATACATACGCACACACCACTGTAGGCCTCTGACCTCACAGTATGATGTATACATACACAACATTGGAAACCTCCAACCACAGAACCTGGTGTATACAAACACACACACCATGTAGGCCTCTACCTCACAGTATGATGTATACATACATTGTACGCCTCTAACCTTGCTGTCTGATGTATACATACACAACATTGCAAGCCTCCAACCATACGACCTGGTGTATACTAACACACACACCATTATAGGCCTCTCTGACCTCACAGTATGATGTATACATACACACACCATTGTATGCCTCTGACCTCACTGTCTGATTGCAAGCCTCCAACCTTACGACCTGGTGTATATACAAACACACACACCATTGTAGGCCTACGACTTCACAGTATGATGTATACATACATACCAGTGTACGCCTCTGACCTCACTGTCTGATGTATACATACACAACATTCCAGGCCTCCAACCTCACTGTCTGATGTATACATACACAACATTCCAGGCCTCCAACCTCACTGTCTGATGTATACATACACAACATTCCAGGCCTCCAACCATACATCTGGTGTATACAAACACACACACCATTGTAGGCCTATGACTTCACAGTATGTGTACATACACCATTGTAGGCCTCTGACATCACACTGAGTCACAGTATGATGTGTATTTACACCATTGTAGGCCTCTGACCTCACAGTATGATGTGTACAAACACACTATTACAGACCTCTGATCCCACAGTATGATGTGTACAAACACACACTATTACAGACCTCTGACCTCACAGTATGATGTGTCACGGCAGTCGGGCCAAGAAGAAAATCGGTCTGTTTAGTTTTCTGCTGCCCCGGCGCTGAACCTGCTCGTGACCTTCACCGCTTTGATAAGCGCTGGCATCGGGCGTACACGTGCACGCACGTGTTCATCAGCGGCAGACTGAGTACTGATTTTTTGTGGTGAAGTTTTCTCTTGTGATTAATGCATTATTCTTCTTCCACACTTCATAACTGGATATGATTAACTCTGGGAGTGATTTGTGTGTTGTGATTCTTCTTTGTGCCGCTTGATATAACTTCGGTTCATACCCGCGTTCTTGAGTTTTGTGTGTGTGTGTTTTTTTTTTCTTTTTTTCGTGGGTGTTGTTCATCAGTTGCGGAGACTGACTCGCCAGGCGGCCCGGTCAGTGTGGCACAGTGCTGAGATTTACAAGTACACTCCACCAAGCGCTTACTCTCTCTCTCTCTCTCGCGTCCACCAAGTGCGTGCGTGCGTGTCTCTCTCTCTCTCTCTCTCTCGTTGTGCGCTGTGCGCGTGCGTGCGTGTGCTGTGTGTCGGGTTGTTGTTGTTGTTTGTTGTCTTGTCTCTGTCTCTCTCTCTCTCTCTCTCGCACGCGTGCGCGCGAGCGCGCGTGCGTGTGTGTGTGTGTGTGTGTGTGTGTTGTGTTGTTGTTGTTGTGTTCTCTCTCTCTCTGTCTCTCTCTCTCTCTCTCTGCATACATAAAAGTAAGAGTGTGCAAGTGAGTACCTGAGCGTGTTTTAATGATAGAGTAAGCTGTAATATCTAGTTTCTCTCTCTCTCTCTCTCTCTCTCTCTCTCTCTCTCTCTCTCTCTCTCTCTTCTCTCTCTCTGTCTCTCGCTGTGTGTGTGTGTGTGTGTGTGTGTGTGTGTGTGTGTGTATGTGTGTGATCCATCTGTTTATATACCGCTGTTGTTAGTGTGTGGGTTTCTGTCAGTGTGTGTGTGTGTGTGTGTGTGTGTGTGTGTGTGTGTGTGTGTGTGTGCACGCACTCTCTCTCTCTCTCTCTCTTGCTCTCCCTCCCTCCTCTCTCTCCCAAGTCGTGAGTAGGCTCACCATGAAGATGAAAATGCGGCAACATTTTGCATTGGGAGTGTGTACATGTGACATCAGTTTCAAATGATTGGAACGGGCAAAAGTACAGGTCAGGTAGGAAGCATTTCATTGTTTATAACTGACATCTGCATGTGTAGCATGCTAAAATCTTGCTTTACTAAAAAGCATGGTGTGGCTGTGATAGAATCAGTATCGGCATGCTTCACAAGCACGTAGAGCACACAGATAGACAAGCAAAACATACTTAGGCTGTGCTAGGGAAACCGCCGCCGTGTTCCAGAAATGATCAGTGTCGACAGTGACTGTTTATCTGGGCCCTGTGCCAGCTGTCAGGTAAGGGTCCTAGGATTAATTTTCTGTCAGTTGTAAAGGAAAGATATGCATGTTCAATATGTCTGAGTTTGAGCGTGATTCAAAGGACAACGCATGCTCTCTACTGAGTTGAACTTTCATTTCATTTGTTGTGTGTTCATTAGTCTGTTTTCAATTGTTTTTTGTTGACAAATCTTTGTGGTGCTTGTCAGCAATGCGTATGAAAGAAGACTCAATCATGTTTGGTGTCATTCTGTCAGTCAGAGACCCCACAATCCAGTGATATCAATCGACCACAGTTCGCTGCATTCTGGCGCAAAGTATTAATGAAGAAACACAACACCCCATTTCCAAACACTAGTATCAGTGAAGCTGATCAGTGCTGACAGTGACTGTTTATTCGGGCCCTGTACTAGCTGTCAGGTAGGCGTCTAGCAAATAATTTTCTGTCTGTTGTGAAGGAAAAATATGCATGTCCAATATGTCTGAGTTTGAGCGTGATCGAAAGGACGACGCATGCTCTCTACTGAGTTGAACTTTCATTTCATTTGTTGTGTGTTCGTTTGTCTGTTTCAATTGTTTTTTTGTTGACAAATCTTTGTGGTGCTTGTCAGCAAAGCGTATGAAAGAAGACCCATTCATGTTTGGTGTCGTTCTGTCAGTCAGAGGCCCCACAATACAGTGACATCAATCGATCACAGCTCGCTGCCTTCTGGCATAAAGCATTAATGAAGAAACACAGCACCCTATTTCCAGACACTATCAGCCAGACAGCTAGTATCACATTACGTAGGGGGAGGAAAGGTTGTGGGAGGTTAGCGCAAGGAAGCTGACAGCTGTTGGCAGCCGTGCGTGCGCTATCTAAACAAACTGTGGCCGCCTCCTTCAATTCCCTCCCGTCTTTGCTCTGCAGCTGGTGGGCGGTCAGAAGTTATTGCCCTTGTCTTCAACTAAATATTCCTCTGCAGACAAGCGTGGTGTACAAGCACACTATTACAGACCTCTGACCTCACCGTATGATGTGTACATACACCACTGTAGACCTCTGACCTCACAGTATGTGTACACATACCACTGTAGACCTCTGTCCTCACAGTATGTGTACATACACACTATCATAGACCTCTGACCCCACAGTATGATGTGTATATACAACATTGTAGACCTTTGACCTCACAGTATGTTGTGTACATAAACTGCTGTAAACTTCTGACCTTACAGTATGATGTGATGTGTACATACACACTATTACAGACCTCTGTCCTCACAGTATGTGTACATACACACTATCACAGACCTCTGACCCCACAGTATGATGTGTATATACAACATTGTAGACCTCTGACCTCACAGTATGTTGTGTACATACACCGCTGTAGACTTCTGACCTTACAGTATGATGTGATGTGTACATACACACTATTACAGACCTCTATCCTCACAGTATGTGTACATACACACTATTACAGACGTCTGTCCTCACAGTATGATGTGTACATACACACTATTACAGACCTCTGTCCTCACAGTATGTGCACATACACACTATTACAGACCTCTGACCTCACAGGATGATGTGTAACACACTATTACAGACCTCTGTCCTCAGAGTATGATGTGCACATACTATTACGGATTGCTGTCCTCACAGTATGATGTGTACATACACACTATTACAGACCTCTGACCCCACAGTATGATGTGTACACACACACTATTTCAGATGTCAGTCCTCACAGTATGATGTGTACATGCAGACAATTCAGATTTCTGTCCTCCAAGTATGTGTACATACACACTATTATAGACCTCTGTCCTCACAGCATGATGTTTACATACACACTATTACAGACCTCTGACCTCACAGTATGGTGTGTACATACACATTAGTACAGACCTCTGACCTCACAGTATGGTGTGTACATACACACTATCACGGACCTCTGACCTCACAGTATGATGTGTACAAACACACTATTACAGACCTCTGATCCCACAGTATGATGTGTACATACACCAATGTAGACCTCTGACCTCACAGTATGATGTGTACAAACACACTATTACAGACCTCTGATCCCACAGTATGATGTGTACAAACACACTATTACAGACCTCTGACCTCACAGTATGATGTGTACAAACACACTATTACAGACCTCTGACCTCACAGTATGTGTACAAACACACTATTACAGACCTCTGACCTCACAGTATGATGTGTACACACACACTATTACAGACCTCTGACCTCACAGTATGATGTGTCCAAACACACTATTACAGACCTCTGACCTCACAGTATGATGTGTACAAACACACTATTACAGACCTCTGACCTCACAGTATGATGTGTACAAACACACTATTACAGACTTCTGACCTCACAGTATGATGTGTACACACTATTACAGACCTCTGACCTCACAGTATGTGTACATACACCACTGTAGACCTCTGACCTCACAGTATGATGTGTGCACACACACCATTGTAGACCTCTGACCTCACAGTATGATGTATACATACACCACTGCAGACCTCTGACCTCACAATATGATGTGATGTGTACATACATACTATTACAGACCTCTGTCCTCACAGTATGATGTGTACATACACACTATTTCAGATTTCTGTCCTCACAGGATGAGGTGTACATACACATTATCACAGACCTCTGACCTCACAGTATGATGTGTACAGACACCATTGTAGACCTCTGACCTCACAGTATGATGTGACATACACCATTGTAGACCTTTGACTTCACAGCACGATGATGTATACATACACATCTGACTTCACACTATGCCAGCGTGCCAGATTTTGTTGCAGATGGCAATCAGGATATCACTGTCCCTTTACAGGTTTCAAGAGTTCTGCAGGGATGTTGTCAATGCTTGCAGCTTTCCGATTTCCACGATTTTACTGATGCTAACGACTACTTCTGGGAACACTAGAGCTGCAATGTAAAAATACAAAGACTGAGGTAGCTGAAAAATTACGAAATGAAATGCTTGAAAAGGCTGAAGATATGAAAAAAAAATGTTGAACGGTTGAAAAACTAGACAAATTAAGACAAAGAATTAAAGTAAAAATATTTAAATAAAATAAAATTATTACAATGTAAAGAAAAATAAAAAGCAACTGTTGAAAGGATGAAAGGGTTACAGAACAGAAAAAAAAAAAATGATGGACAGGCTGACAGAAGTTGAAAAAAAAACTAGGCCAAATGTTTGAAAGGTTAAAAAATCTAAATGAAAAAAAAAAAAAAAACAAACGCCTAAAGAAATCTGTTGGTCCTACAATTTTGGGCATTCCCTGTCTTGAAGCAGCATTACTAAAATGATGTCTCAGAAGTAGATCTGTTTGCATCCTACCACTTCTTGGCATGTTCCGTCTTAACGCAGGGCCGCAGAAATGATGCTGCATACCTTAATGGAGTCATAATGATCAGGATTGTAGAAACAGAAGTTGTCGGCCAGTTCCCTCCTGATGACCGCTCCTCGATGAAGGCATCCACTCCCTCCTTTGACTTCGACCTGTATAATCTGACGGTCAAGATGCAGCGCTGAACAGATATCTGACCTGAAAAGTGCACCAAAACTTTTCAGTCAGAACCAGTGTCACACAAAGTTGTGCGTGATACAAGTGCAGTAAAACTAATAAAAATGCGATGAAATAATAGAATGGAGTTATGCCAAAGCACAGAAAGACTGGCATCATTTTCACCAAGGAAATAACACTATGTACGAACTAATCACCATACACCACACTGCTAAACCATGAGGCCATTATACCCAGGGAATACCACTAGGTAAAGAAAATAAAAGGGAGCAAATCATATTGACAGAGCTGGAAAGAGCGACTCTTGGATGAGACTTAACAGTGAAACGTGAAGAAGGCACAGGCCACCTTTCTGCATTCCACTTCCAGCCATTTCAGGTGGCACCATCCAGTGTCTTGGTCCACGGCAGCAAGAGACCCTCCCAGTCCCCAGTTTTTGCTTTTTTCCAGAAGCTCCAGCTGGCCAGGCCCTGTCTGGCACCTGATGACACTGAAGGTTGGACAGGACTGCAAAATGGGGACTGGGCTTTGTGGGCCACTTACATTCATATTTACTGAAAGCCTATAACATTCTAGTATTCCAAAACAGAAAACTACCCAAAATTGATTCATGACTTTCCATTGGTTACCGTTGATACATAGTACCTCACAAGGGTTGATTTTTCCACCCACCTGTCCTCTGTCATTCCTCGTCTCCCCTCCCACCTGTCCGTCTCCTCCCCAACCCCCTTCTTCCTACACTCACCAAAGTGTATCCAAGGAGACAGGTTGCTCAGTGCCGACTTGTTGGGGTTGTTGCGATCAGCGGAAAAGAACTTGAGGCGCTGGTTACAGAAGGACTCCAACATTCCGAGAGCGGCGGTGGTGCCAGGGTGGCCCACTCCACTTCGCCTACACTGCGATCCACCTGAAGGAACTTCTGGGCTGCCTCCCAGTCCACCGGCTGGCACATCCACAAATCCACGCATGGCACAGTCATTAAACACGGTGTTTTAAGGAGACTGAAAATAACTGCAGCATTACTGAAAACAAAGCAAGATACATATAAACACACAAAAAAAAGAAGTTGGAACCTGATACTTATTTAACATGCAATACAAACGAAAGTAACATTTTGATGAAACAGCACCAAAAAAAATCCTCTGTAGTTCATGCAGGCTAAGAGGTCTTCTTCAGACATTATGAATAAGAGACCTAGCAAATGTACAAAACAATGCGTCCTATATTGCAGTATTGTTTTATGTGTGTGTTTGATGTCCATTTTTTGTAACGCGAGACGAAAAACGTATCACACTGAAAATTTGCTTGTACAGTGTTTTGGTTTGATAACAGACCAACCAGCCACAAAGACTACATTAAAGAAAGGTCATTCTTGCCCTGGACAAAGACATGGCACACACAAACCTTTCTGTCACGTTAACTTTGAAATTGATGTCCTCAAACCAAAATACAAAAGAACAGCATGCCCTGAAATGTTAACTTTTTTTTTTCCTTTTTGTGTGTGTGTGTGTGTGTGTGTGTGTGTGTGTGTGTGTGTGTGTGTGTGTGTGTGTGTGTGTGTGTTAGTCAATAACGATTAACTGAAACTCGATGTGGGTCCTTGTTTTGACACTACACTAAAATGGCAATGTTCTGGCCTTCACTACAGCATGTTATTGATCTCCAGAAAAAATTCTACATATGAACAAAAAGAGCAATGTTAAGTCTACTACTCCCAAACCGCAGAATGCTGTGAGTACAATTGCCAACTAGAAATGCCCACAACATGGTAACAAATTCTTACGTTAATTTGGACTGAAAGTGATTAAACAAAGATCTCTTTAGTAAGAGATTCCACACACACAAACAAAAATCATCTGGATCTAACAGATAAAAGACAGCTTGACAGCAAATTATCAGGGCTTTAATTTTGATGATGGATACTGAGACAGAGTAACTGAGACAGACAGAGAGAGATGGACTGAGAGACTGAGAGAGATGGACTGACACAGAGAGAGAAAGAGAGAGAGAGAGAGAGAGAGAGAGAGAGGGGGGGGGGGGGACAGAGAAAGAGACAGAGAGAGAAGGCGACGGAGAGGGAGCGCGTTGCAATGAACTTGATGACAACAACATCTAAAGTGGACACTCATGCAGAAACTTTAAGGACCTGGATTTCGCGGACGACATCAGGTTGCTGACTCACACCTACCACTACATGTATACAGAAGAAGACCGAGAGCCTCCGCAGCACAACCAGTAACACTGGCTTGGAGATAAACGTGGAGAAGACAAAGACCATGAGAGCCAACAACAAGCCAGGCTGAAGCAATTCGCCTGGGGGAACAACCGAGAGAAGATGTTGAGAAATTTACCTACCTAGGAAGCATCGTCAACAAGACAAGAGGTACTGATGATGACATCAGGGCCAGAATAACCCAGGCAAGATTTGCTTTCACCACCCTCAAGCCCATCTGGAGGAGCGCAAATGTCCATCTTCACACCAAACTTAGACAGTTCAACACCAACATGAGACCTGTGCTGCTGTATGGATAGGAGACCTGGAGACTCACCAAAGGGCTGGAGCACAAGTTGCAGGTCTTCATCAACACATGCCTGCGGCGGATCCTCCGCATCAGGTGGCCTGACAGAATTGCCAATGAGGAGCTATGGCGCCGGACAAATCAGAGACCAATCGGAGACACCATCAGAATCCGAAAGTGGAAGTGGACTGGACACATCATACGCCGTGGCCTGGACAACACCACATGGCAGGCACTGGATTGAACCCCTCAAGGAAAGAGAAAACGAGGCTGCCCAGTGACAACTTGGCGTAGGACGCTGGACAGTGAGCTGATTACCATCAAGCTGTCCTGGGGTGAGGCAAAGCGGGCAGCCCAAGACCTCACATGTTGGAAATCTGCAGTGAAGGCCCTATGCTCCTGTTGGAGCAAAGCGGATTAAGTCAGACATCTAAAGATGCATCCTATAATGAAGCACAACTCAAGAAGTGTAATCTATGTACAGGGGTTTATGTTGCATTCCACTAATTCAGTAAGGCTTTGTCACGAGTATGTCTGTGACTCTGCAGGAAAAGGACAGTAGACACACATCACCATTCTTTCCTTCAGATTCTGACTATGAACTCTAAACCTCACAATGACACCAGCTTCCTGTTCTTGTTTGCCCATTGCCTGCGGCGACAGGCAGCACTGCAATGAGCATACTTGGCAGTCAGACACACTGAAGAGCAGAAAATGTCAGACCAGAGACTGGTAAAAATCTTCCATGACCGAAAATTTTTAAATGCCTTCTGTTTTCTTGCAGGATAAACTGAAACCCCTGCTTTAGTGTTTTGACCAATGACAGCTCAGTATTTGCTTTACTTCACTAAGACTAGTGCTTCATAGCTAAAAACTGCTAAAGAAATTATCTTCAGATTAGTGCTTTAAAACTAAAAGTTCCAGAAGAAACCTTCTAAATATGCAACTTCAATTTTGATAGCAGAAAAATGGTGTAATGATGCATACATGCTACTTATAAAAATGAATTTCAGTAGTACTGATTCAAATTTCAGTAGCACTGACTCAAAATCATGTAAGAGTTGGTCAGGGTGTTATAATCAGCTCAACCTATGCATAGAATAAGACAAAAACTTGCAGTAAAAAAATTTAAATAAAGATTCTTTTTGTGATGCGGACCTTCAATGTGTCTGTTTATGTCGTCTATACTGCCATGTTTTACAGAAAATGCACTGTCACAAATCACGCACTTTGCTTTTGAATCGTCAGAGTCCAATTTCACAATGAAGGGAAATTTGCCACTGTATTTGTCTAGGAACTTCTATGACTGCCGATGCTCTTTTAATGCAGGTTCAATGGAATCACCAGTTGGCACATCCATTCGCTTTCTCTTTGTATTAGACGCCATGTTTCTTGAAACTTCAATTACTTGCGATATCCGTTTTAGTACTTCCGCTTTCAAAAGCATTGTTTGCTTGAATAACTGAGTTTGCTTGAATAACTGAGTTTAACGTCCCTCTATAGCAGAAGCCGTTGGAGACATATGCTGTTCGTCTGCTTGATGAAGACGGGGCTTCATGTCCCTTTTACCATTCAGTGTTGCTTCTGCTTTCAAAAGCATCGTCTGCTTCAACTTGTGATCGTTTTTTAAGTAAATTTTTGTTGAAAAATCTTTTTTAGTGTAACGAAAAAATAATTTCCGTAATCGCCGTAGCTACTTCGTTTTTTTTTTTTAATTGCCGTAGAAAATACGGAAGTTCCGTAGAAGTAGGCATGTATGAATGACGCACACCAACCATTTTATTTCAAAAAGTGAGCATATTTTTGGTCTACTTCCATACAACTCAAGGTAAGCAATTAAGCAGGACAGCTCTTTAATCCTATCACATCATACCGTTAAGTTTTTTCATTATGACTATTATGTGAACAACAATAAATCAGTCCATAATCATAGTGAAAATTGAATGGATAACATTTATTTTCACTGAACCAATCCTTGTTAAAAACATCTTCAAGCTTCATTTCTGATTCTGAAAGTTGTATTCCTAACCACTGTTACTGTCATTTGGAGCACACATAAGCAACAAGATGTACTGTGGCCATACCTGTCCCTCATTTTGCCCATCAGAATTTCTCGAATCTGTCTCTGGGACACCCACTGCCCATTGTAGGATGGCCTTCGACAAGAAGTAACAGCAAGATACATCGTCTACAAAGCCCCCTATTGACAACAAGTGTCCATTTCCCAGTGTGAACCAACTGTCAATCCTGGCCAGATCTGAATTTCCATTCCTTGCCCTAAGTCATGAGATGAGACAAGAAGAGGCCAGGCTATTCTTCCACAGTATTTAATACCAACACTAGACCTACTACTTGCTAGGTGCAGCTCTGTCATGTTTTCATCCCCTGTCCCACTGCTTCAGAATGCTGCCCCCCAAAGGATGAAAGAACAGTGGAACCTCTTCTGGTTTCAAAGGAACAGTCTTTGCTGGAATGTAAAACTACACAGATAAAAAAAAGAGGGACAGCTGTATAGTTCTTTTTTCACACTCTTTCATAATATCTTAATTGTGGAGCTTCATTCTCAGTCCAACTTCAATGATGTAATTCATGCTGTTTGAAGTGCAGCTACCTCTGAGGCCATATCATGTCAGAAAATCAACATTCAGAGTGAGGAGATACTTAATCAGGCAGACGAACATACTGACAATAAGACAGACTGATAAACGACACAGACAAGAGAAGAACACACTTACATCTGGCAGTTTCTTTGCTTTGTGAGGATGTTTGCTGACGGGAGGGAATTCTGTCAAGTATGCACTGAGAACATTGTGAATCTTGGAACGAATGGTTCGAGCGCTGTACTCCAGTTTGGGCGATGCCTCCCAGCACGGAACATGTTGTGAGCGTCCACCTGGGTCATACATCATAAATACATACCATTTAGCCACTCAATATGGCAACAAAAAACAATGAAACAAGTCACACATCATAAATAAATGCCATTTAGCCATGAAAAGAACAAATATGGCAACAACAAACAATGAAACAAGTCATACATCATAAAAATGCCATTTAGCCACAAAAGGAACTCATTATGGCAACAACAAACAATGAAACAAGTCATACATCATAATAAATACCATTTCGCCATAAAAGGCACTCAATATGGCAACAACAATGAAACAAGTCATAGACAATAAATAAATGCCAGTTAGCTTCAAAAGGCTCTCAATATGGTAACAACAAAAAATGAAACAATATAACAACACAACACAATCTCAAGTCAATGACCAGAGCAGCGAAGAGAACAAAGTGACCATTTCCAAAGACATTTCATATGTCATATCCTTCTTCTGATGATTGTCCGAAAACCTAATAGAAAGCCATAAACTTTCAGTCGCTTTAATTATGTTTCTCTTCACCCTCTGTTTTGTTTTTATATCAAAGAAAAACTACCTTTTCTTCTCAAGAAAATACATATAAACAAAAACGAGGAAAACTGCTATTAAGTGGAAAGCTAGCATGCTTAATTCATCGTTCATAACTGTGAAACACACACATGCACGCGTGCGCATACAAAATTCTACTTCTCCTACCTGACAGAACGGAATGTTCTCTGGCAGCTTGTCCTTGACATCCTGAACCCATTTGGTTGGCGTCCTCAGTGGTGAGAAGTCTGTAACAACTCCACCAATTCGGTGCTCCTTGATGAAGGCAGGCAGAACGGTCTTTGCCTCCCCCATCAGCAAGTGAAAATTGATGTTTAGCTGGCGACATTCCTGCAAGTCACATCACCGTAGTCATCTCAGAGCAATGAGCAGTTGTTAAGGAAGAACCATTCATGAGTTTGGTTAGGTAATAAAACAAACTATCCACTCTCTCTTCCTTACATATCCAGCAAATTCTGTTCAAACACATTAAAGAAAAAAAGTAACATTGATTACATAAGCAACAAAAATTCATTTCAGTGATGCTGCTCTAAATGCATTAGATCTAATGCATCTGGCGTGCTCAATCATATATTTTACATTCGATGTGAATGTGAATCATTTCCTTCCTCCTTCGCATCTCTGAACAAACATAATTTCACTGACTTACCATCTGTGGTAAAATCTAATACAATCATTTATCATGGGATGTCCAATTTCTTATCGGGAACGATCCACTCAACCGACTGCCCAACTAATGCACAGTTACACCACCTTTACTTCATGGCCTCCCCCTCTTCACCTGTGATCTCACAGTGGCATTACTTGCACAGCAGTGTTCAGTGACGCCTACCATGATCCAGCATACACACAGCACTACCAAATTAATCATGGACCCAGTGAGTAAGCACCCCTCTAGAGAAGTGTGCCACAACCTCCAACTTCAGTTCCCAACAATTTTCGAATTTCTGATACTGACAATTTTTAACAAAGACTCTCCATGGGAATGGAATTATCAAGGTCACCACAAAAGCAGGGCAAGAGGAGTTAAAGAATTTGAGCTTTCACTCTCTCTCTCTCACTCTTTTGTAGTAGTTGCTGCTGTTAAATCGTTGAAATTAATGACAATCTATGTGCTAAGATGATGACATTTTACTTTGGTGTGAGACTGTATGACAGAGGTATACCCTACACTTTCTTTCAAAGTATATCGTGGTATCAATCACGAGAGACAAAGGTACTTGCAGTGTTAAGAAACTTCAGCAACTCTCTCAGAGTTGCATCCATCAAGTAAATGATATTCACAGATCATAGCTGTATTGTTCCACTTCCAGTCTTCAGTTTTCATCCAACGCAACATTTAGTTCTGGAAGAACCTGCCCATCATGGTGCAAACTTCTGCACCCTTGCGTTTCACAACACATTGAACTCCTTCATGACATTGAATTATTTACAGTAGAACGATTATTTTCACCACCTACCTTCTCTACCTCAGACAGTCCTTTAAGCATAAAGCCAAACTGACGTATGGTCGCATCTAGAAACTTAGGCACCAGGCAGAAGCAGACGTGCAATGGCATCTCCAACTTCAGTGCCAGTCGCTGTGCATACAGCAATGCCCAGTTATCTGCAAACATCAAAAGACCCTGATGTACCAAGTGCTTTTGCGTGTGCGTGTGCGCATGCACAAGTTATCATGATTGCACATGTGTGTGCAAGGCATAATTATTATCCTCCATATAAGTGTGACTCTTTTTTTTTTTTTTAAGCATAAGGTTTGAGACACTCTCTCTTTTGTTTTATTTATTTAAAGAATGATTTGAGACTGTCTCTCAAACACACACTCTGATTCTCTCTGTAATTTTCATTCCTTTCTACCGTAAATTACTTTTAAATCAGAGCAAGTACAAGGGCTACAGTCTGATCCCTACTGGGTATTCATAATTTTCAAAGACCTTCGGTCTATTTTAAATGCATCCTCAAAGGATTCCCTATCAAAGAAGACTTTTAAGCTGTTCACCAGAGCAACTCTTATTTGACAAAATAAAGACAAATTCCCTTCTTTCAAGATCAAGTCCACTCAGTTTGTTAATAGCTCTCCTTACCTTGCACCCTCTGGTCTTGACATCCATATAAACACCCCCTCACTGTCATCCTCAAAGTCTTCTGCATCTGACAGCACCCTTACACGCTTTCTTGTTGAACTTGAACTTGTCCACAGATGCACACACATCTGTCCGACGCTTGCTGATCTTTTGAATGAAATCCAAATCACCATCACCACCTGAGTCTGCTTTTGATTTTTTGGAAGTGTCTGCACTGCTGGCTGAATCGCTGTCTGCAGCTTTCCTTTTCAGGGTTTTGTCTTCCTTCTTTTTAGAATCATCACCCATTCTGGTTGACAAATCTGAGCCTTCTGTTGAAACCAAGTTCACTGTTTCCCAGACAGACAAAAAACTATTAGGAGATAACAATGAAGGCTTTATATGAAGCCTTGTTGTCCTGATAACGTGTAATGTTGTTCCTGGAAATTTGCAATAGTTCCTCCCCTTTGACAATCCACAATACAAAGGGGAACCACAAATGGCAAGTACTGGTCTACTGATGCACCCAGTCAAACACCTGTAACAAAGCATGTTATGTAATTCAGCTTGATTATCAACTTCATGATAGAAATATGGGTTCAGTAGAATCATCATGATCAATAAGGAGAAAAGCAAAAATATGTACTTTCCCTCTTTCTCCATGGATGAAAGCTGAAATTTAACATGTAATAGTTAATGATCAAATTTTTTGAATGCGCTTCACAAGCAAAGTCTTGTCTTTGATAATTACTTAATTACTACTCTTCTACAATACTGAATGGCAGATATGCAGTAATAGCAGCAGCAGTTGTAGTAGATCATTGGTACAACAATGGGCACACCGAAAATATGAAAGAATTTCTTAAAGTTTGCTTTACAGCACATACACTACAATAGTACAAACCATACTGCCTTCCTCATATTAAAGCCAGGGGAACTAATCAGTTTTCGCTAGTCCATTTCAAATCTCCAGGATTTTGTTTTTTTCCAGTGCTCATGTAAAAATTATTTCCACTGTGTTCAGAGCAGTGCTCTCAATACCATTTGTGGACTCCATGTTATGTACTGGAAAACACAGAAGAGTCACAACCTGGCTGTATGCCGTTGTGTGTGTGTGTGTGTGTGTGTGTGTGTGTGTGTGTGTGTGTGTGTGTGTGTGTGTGTGTGTGTGTGTGTATAAACAAGTCTCTCTTGCTGTCGCCTTCACTCCACAAGGCCAGGACAGAAAAGCTGATGATAACCTGACGAATGAGGAGACTATATAAAAAAAAATATATATATATATATAAAAATATGGCACACTCTTATAGCAAAAAGTTAGTGTATCCCTGGATCTGCTCATTTAATTCTAAATGTTCCCTGTGCCGTTTTGTAAACTTTCATGTTTTTTTTTTTTTTTCCTTGCTGCTAATGTTTACAAATGCAAGGAAGGGAGCCCTGAGTGTCCATTCCCCTGGAATATAATTTATGATTTAAGAAAAAAGAAAAAAAACAGGCTGACATTAACATGATGCAGAAGAAAAAGAAAGAAGTGCACATGTACACCATGAAGATGACAACAATCGGCCAGGAAAGCAGGCACAACTTAGCTGAGACAGAAACAGAGAAGGATCTTGGAGTAGTGATCGACAGGAAACTGCCGTTCACTTCAAGAACCACATTGCCCAAGCTACAGCCAAAGCCAATCGAACACTTGGAGTAGTCAGAAGATCCTTTGACCACCCCTCAGAATACCTTCGTTCAGCTCTACAAGTCACTGGTTAGACCGATGCTGAAGTATGGACATTCCGTTTGGTCCCCCTCACTACTGGCAGAAAGGTCTACAGCAGGATGTGGAAGATGTGCAGTGTCAAGCTACAAAACTCATCGGAAGACTGAAAGAGAAGCCCTACCCTAAACGTCTCCGAGAACTGAAGCTACCCAGCCTAGAATTCAGAAGGCTCCGAGGCGACATGATTGACACATACAAGTTTGTCACAGGGATCTACAATACAACAAGCCCGCAATTTGAACCGTACACAGGACGTGTGACCAGAGGTCACAGCAAGCAACTTGCCAAAAATCAAGTGCACCGGCAAGTCCAAGGCAATTTCTTCTTGGAGAGAGTGGTGACAATGTGGAACAGCCTTCCTGAGTCAGTGGTGACAGCACCCACTCTGAATACCGTCTTCTTGGAGAGAGAGTGGTGACAATGTGGAACAGCCTTCCTGAGTCAGTGGTGACAGCACCCACTCTGAATACCTTCAAAAACAGACTTGATGCCCACTGATCAGATCATCGTACGCTTTACAACCCTAAGCGCTATGAGCCAAACGACTAACTCAACTGACATTGACAATCTTCCCACCATTACATCAGTCAGTTGTCGGTCACATCAATAGAGCGATGAACCAATCTATGAAAGATCTTTCAACATCGAAAACTACAAGCACAAGTACAAGAAAGAAAACACCACCAGCACCTCCACTGAACTTCAGCCTGTCTTTTCTTGTATCGATTCATCTCTCTTCATGGATAAATTTTAGTAACTTGCATTGGCGTTGAGGGTGAGATTTACGTACGATCGGCCTGAGGCCCTTAAGTACAAGGTTTCTTTTGACTTTAGTCTGTGTTAATTTGGTGCTGCTGTCCCCCCGTGGTGGTTTCCTATCGTTGGTCATCTACTCCTTGTGGCAGCTACCTTTCCATTCCTTTTCTTCAGTTCCTTTCCAGGACCATTTGATATGGATCCACACGATCCAATTTTGGCCAGCTCGGGTAAGATACCCTACTGGTTGCCCTCCCAGCTGTAAAGCCAGAGGACAGGGGATTGAGTCTCAGAGGTTCGACCTAAAGCAGGACTGTGGGGATCCTCTTTGTCTCTTTTGACACTCTACCGTCCACACCTCTTTCCTGCACAGTGGTTAAAACCAACTGTCTGTACCGGAGGATAGGAGGGAGCCACACAGGCGCTTCAAGAGTTGCATCCCCAGGGTGGGATGTGGTTGGAGGAGGTCCTGGACTCTGAGGTCATGGGTTGTCCTGAACAAGTAAATAGCTCTCTCTCTGCCTCTATTTATGTAGCCCACAACTTCTACTGGCGGCAACTGCCCCCACCCCTCTCTCTCTCTTCTAGCACTTCCTTTGATGCATTTCAGCCCATTTTCCTGTAAATCTATTGCTGCTCCCATCTATTTTCCCCCTTTTCTGCATTTTAGCCCATTTTCCTGTAAATCTATTGCCTGCTCCATCTATTTTCCTATCATAATTCTCATGTCCTTGTCTTCTTCTCCCGCTTGCCATACAACATCAAAATGATCATTGTCGCAATGTCAATTCTTTCCATCTTTCAAGAATCGACTTTCTGAAGTATAGCTTCTTTCACCACACCATCCAGTTTGGAATCTCTGCCGGCAACTGCAGCCGTGGCCCCCTCTCTGGCACATTTCAGGAGGGAGCTCAGCAAATTTACTTTTAAAATACAGCCACTGTATGTGTTGTCGTGTGAAAGTGTGTGTGAATGGTTTGCACGCCGGATTAGCCTAATGCTTGTTTTGGGGCAGGATAGGGAGCGAGGCAACCCCTCTTGAAAAGGGTGAACGTGGGTAACCTTCCTGCAGCTCCACACTTTTTTTCTTTTTTTTTTTTGTATGCTAGCTGGTAGGTAAGTAGGGGGGGGGATTGAATGCTGTCTTTTAAATAAGAAGTAGGATTTTTTTTTTAACAAATGCGCACACCCGAGTCACTTAATCCGCTGACTGCGATGGGCCACGATCGTGGCTTTACCGCCCGAGTGCGTTGGGCCACGATCATGGCTCATACGAGAACCGTTATACCACCACTGCTAAACATCCGGTTGATCAGTTCACGTGACTTGCTAGTAATAGTAGTATCCATTATGGACCGTCAAGCCTTGTCAGTCAGTTATCTCGAAGTTTTTGGTTGGTTTTGACAGAAATATTGAGTGAATCAGCGACTGAGTCGAGCAGGAGTTGCGTGGAAGTGGCACGAGTGAAACATCAGTTGCCGAAGGCAGTAGTAACGAAAGTGAAGCATGTGAGTGGATAAACTTTGATTATTTTGTTTGCCCAGTGATGGAACACTTGCTGTGTGCAGTCATTGGTATTTTTTACATTTGTTGGTCCGCCACATGAAGGAAGGGGGGATGGAGGGGGCAGAGTACATGGTTACTTACAGGAGTGATAGGCTTTGGCCAGATCAAACTAGAAGATCGTTTCTGGGTGATTGTAGGTGTTTTGAAAGCACTTTAGAGATGAATAAAAGTGGTGATTTGAAGAGAACAATTTATAACTTTGCTTGTTTATTTTTTTTTATTTGGAAACAGTGTGGGTGTGTCACGAGTGGGGGCGTGTCTCCAATGAAAGCTATAGCCCTGCCCCTTGCTTATATGCTAGTGATTCAGATTTTATTCTTATTTATGATTTTATGCATGACTTCATTTTTCATAGAATGAATAAGTAATGCTGATCATATTTTTTCTTTCTGAAAATCAGACTAATTAGTGGAAACTGACTCAAGCTCTCTGTAACAACTCTTGCACCATTATGAAACAATGAAATGAACAGAAGACTTAGGATATATGTTTTCTTGTGTGATCCAGAATCTGGAAGCACTACTGCAGAGGAGAGAGATGCTGAGAGTGAAGGACATGAAGAAAGAGGAACTGTGCTGCTGGCCATCCTACTCATGTGCGCTCTGGCTGGGAATGTTCTGGATGTGACGTGGGACTCTGCTCCAAGTACTTTTCAGCCTTCACACTGAAAGACCAAGGCCCTAACTTTGTTCTGTGTCTTCCAAGGACATGTTCTTCTCTTGTTTTCTCTCAAGTTTCAAGTGTTTTGACATTCAAGCAGGAAAACTGTGGTGTTTCAAACAATGTGACTGACATTTTGGATTACCTTTTCGCCATTGTTCTGGATTACACTGTGAAGAATATCTTCATCTGCCATCAGGGTACTGTCTTGTAATTATTTTTTTTTCAGATTCCTCATTATCTCTAGTTTACAAAAAAACATAGTTTTACCTATCTAGCTTCAAGACAAGCCTGCACAAACCCCATTTCCTTATGTAGTGACATTTGATTGTCCGGATGCTGAATTATAG
Source organism: Conus betulinus (assembly GCA_016801955.1). Classification (NCBI taxonomy): domain Eukaryota; kingdom Metazoa; phylum Mollusca; class Gastropoda; order Neogastropoda; family Conidae; genus Conus; species Conus betulinus. The sequence continues at coordinate 77,843 of JADBJO010000141.1, read as the reverse complement.
GTATATCATTTGAGGCACAATTTATATACATAGCTCAAGTCAAGAGAATTATCATCTTTCCCATGTTTCCAGCACATATTTGTCTTCATTTTATCTCCAGTCTGAAGTGTTTAGGTAGTACAGAAGAAAAACTCGGTCTCTCCTAACATTTGACTTACTTTTCAAAAAACTTTTTCCAGAAATTTTCTCTGCTTATATTTTGTGGTTCCGTCTCCAAGTAGGCACCTACAGTATTTTCAGTTATTTCACTAGATTCTACATCTCTAGTTTCTAAAAATGTATAGGTTTGCATATTTAGTGCAAATAATATGTATGCAGTAGCCAAATTCTCAAATGTATTGTCTGACGAGTTTCCCGTCCTAAATTTTAACTACAATTCTTAAAGTTTAAACTGATATACAGATCACTGTGTGGGTTAAAGTCTATGGAGCCGACGTGACGACTGATTTGACGATTTAAGATTTCGATTTCATCCACTTTTGACGGTCACTTTTTAATAATTGAATAAACACAGCTACTTGTCTTCCTCATTCTTGCCTATCTTTCGTGAAACATCGTATACTGAGAGGTAACTTTGCGCATTGTCTTCGTTCTTTCCTATTTTCACCTTACTTGTTCACCAGAAGTCCAGCAATGTTAGTGTTCATGCCATCCTGTTGCAAAACGAAAATCAAGAAAACATTGTATAATAACGCGCTCATTGTGCAGACGAATAATTGGACGGCGCCTTCTCGCGTGAAAATACGTGACATCCGGTTATGCAAAGCAGATAGGTCGACAAGATTAATATTGTCTGGGAGGAAATTATTATTGTTTTGAATTTTTCGCTGAGCCGTTGATTCCTTCCGTCAGATCAAAATGACGATCTACAAGATTCAGCCTGGGGAGAAGAAAGCTGAGAAAGAGCCCGAAGTTTTAACAGAACCACTGGTAAGTGTTTTCTTAACGTTTGTTTTTGCTGGCTGAAGAAGACTACTCGAAATGCAAGATGGCTGCCAAATGCTGTAGATGGTCAACAGTTTCGGTTGTACTGGTTTCTTGGGAATCACACTAAAAATTTTGTATCCAAATTCAGAGAGCTGATGTTAAGAATTAGTCAGTATAGTATGTTTAGAGAACTATGGGATACTGTTGTGTTGCCAGCTATGTATGAGAACCTTGTAAACCTTATTGATTTTTACTTTTTCGACCAAGTGAAAATAAAACGGTCATACTTAGCGTATACATGTACTCTATTTTGTATAATAATTTACTTCCTGCTGAAAAAATTGATTTGTAGAGAATAAAATGATAATGATGTCAGTTTTGTATTTAGTAGAGGGAAATGATGTAGAATTTATGACCATAGCAAAAAAGAATTAAAAAAGAACAGAAAAGTTCATTGTGGCCATTAAATTTTGTCAACAACAACAACAACAAAATAATGTGTAAATAATGCCCGACCAGGCTAAAACACTTACATTTGATCAATTCATCTTAAACATTTAAGATGTGGATATATCAGTATAACTTATGAAGAGCATTGATTTAATTAAGATTAAGAAGATTATAATAGCCACAAAGAAAGGTATTAATGGCTTCACAGTGATATAATTCATCTATTTTTAGGCTTACTCTAAACCATGGGGTTCCCCCAAATTGTAATAGAATGAACTTTGTGACTCCTATGTTATGATGGATAGGTAAGTATTGGTCATTGATAGAAAATGGATGCCACCAGAAAAAAAAACCCACAGCTTGTCAAACTCAAAGGCTAGCAAAGATTAGGGACTTTTTCTCTATAACAAGAGTGCAGATCCAACCATGACTGAACCCAGTGATTCACTCTTTATGATTCAAACAGCAAGGAAATGAAACTGTCACTAAATGGTCTATATTGTGTCATTGTAATATTCTGTGTACTGTTTGGCTTAAACATGTAACAACTGCTGCAATTCGTTTATCAGTTTATGGACTTTTTAAGGTACTTTATTTAACTTCACGTTTGGCCCATTTTGCCAAGAAAATTGCAACAGATAGTTTACAATCATTTAAGTTTTGATTGTTGAACTGGATAAACAGTTTACCGGAGTTACTTTATGTCTTTCTGTAAATCATTCTGTTAATCATTTGATGGCTTAATAAATGTCAAACACTAGTACTGTCACTAGGGGAAAAAAAAAGAAAAGCTTGCCGTTGAGATCTAAACATTTACTTGCTGATGTGTACCTGATGTCATACCAGTTGTAGACATTTGAATGTCTTCTTTCAGAAAAAAGAAATATGTTATCATGATCAAGATTTGCATATAAATTTGCCTTTATGATTGTGTGTGTGTGTGTATGTATATGTAGTGAGAGAGAGAGAGAGAGAGAGAGAGACTCGAAGAGTGAGAGACAGACAGAATACAAATTGCAAGCATGGGAAGTTGAATTAAGAGTAATCTTTTTCATTGACAGAAAAAAAAAAAAAAGGGGGGGGGGGGGGGGGGGGGGGGGATTAAATAGCCAAAACATTTCAGTGTCAGTTTCTAACCAGATATTACAATTCTGAACATCTAACTTTTTTCTAGCAATGGTTGGCTACTCATGTCAGAGACCCATTATATTTCAAGTCAGAGATCCATTGCATGTTTGTTTGTTTGTTTGTTTGTTTGTTTTTTTTTTTTGAATAACTCTCACAGTGTTCTGATCTATTGAGCCACAGATGCACACAAGTTATTTTGTGATGCATTCTTTGATAAAGTCTAGATTTTGATGCACCCACTGGACAACAGAAATAATCAGTGAACAAGTAATATTTTTTTTTTTTCCTCTGTACTGAGCATGTAATGACTGACAGAGAGCTCTGCAAGAATGGTATTCCGTGGATGCATTGATCATAAAACCCAGTAAACACACCTCAGGACTTTGGCAGGATTTATAACATAGTGCCAGATTGTCCTTTTGGTGGTGATAACACTAACTGATATTGGTGGTAGCGGTGGTGGTGATACTGATAGTGATAGGGAGAGAAAGTGTGCGTGTGTGTGTGTCTGTGTGTGTGTGAATAACTGTGATAAATGAGCCTGGACACAGGCCTATTAGGGTGGTTCGGGGACACTTGGTCCAATATTTTTTTTTCTTTTAACCCTGTAACAGTTAAACCTGATCATGGCCCTACATTTCAAAGGGCATGGTGGAAAATATGCATGAAAAGGTCAGGTCTGGAACACAGGAAAGTAACTTTATGCTAGCCATAGGCCAAGGGACAGCTTAACTGCTCAGCAAGGTGCTCATGCGGACTGTGTATATGCTGTACAGATTGAACAAAAACAGTGCTGTGAACAGTGCATTTCTGAGATCATGCCACTGCACTCTGCTCATTTGAACTTTGTGTTCACCTTTCAAACAAAGTTTGATCATAATCAGAAAGTAAAGTCGCCTAAGTTAACCTCTGAGATTCATTGGACAAGTTTTCTTAAACATAGTGATAATCATAATGGTAACTTGGAACAGTAAGACACAGAAGTAAGGAAGAAATGAAAGCCTTATTGACCTACTGCACTATGGTACACAGGCCAGCTTGAACCAGAGGCCTTTGTCTGGTCAGGCAGACAAAGAAAACAAGCCAGTGGTTCCTGTAGCAAGGGTTAAGTAAGTAACACCTAGCCTCGAAACTGGAGATCAGATCTGAATAGTGGGCATCTGATTTGAAGAGACAGATCATCTAGGCATTTTCCCCCCTCCATTACAACTCAAACGGTCTGCTAAAATGTGCTCTTGATTATAATTTTTTTGTGCTTTGTGTGTGCTTCATGTTGTGTTTAAAAAATAAATGAAAGCAGTCTGAGGTTTTTGTGTGTGCTTCATGTTGTATTTTAAAAATGAAGGAAACCAGAGTAAAGTTTTCAAATGATGTTACTGACTTGGTGCTTGCGAGACTGACTAGTAGTCTCAGTCCTTTCACACTGCATAGTGTATTACTAACAGTAGTAACACTATCATTATAAAACAGTGAATATTGCAGTTCTAATGACAATGTTTACCTTGTGCTCAGTGAATCGGTACTTGCTGTATATATATATGGTCCTGACACACAGTCACATTTGCATACATGCATAAAAGAAATTCTCCCTCAAATTGTTTTTCAAAAAATGAAGAAACTAGAAAGACTTGTTTCATTTGATTTGGCATTAGTGCAATACATGATGAGAAAAAAGAAAATAATCTGAACTCTGGAATGATAGAATAAATATTTAGTAAATAGGAAATGATGACCTAAATTCAAAATTTACCTGGCACTCTAGTAGATACAGACACATATTTGAGAAGAATCTGTCTTGGTGACAGCTCTGATATGACCCTTTGTGGTCGGCTGGGCTTTAAAGCAGCATTACCTTACCTTACCTTCTGGAGGAAAGTTACACAGCTACAGTTCACACTTTGTTTAAAGTTGTTTGTTCACTCATTTCTATTTTTCTTCTGTTGCAGCATGTTCTGATTCAGTTTCACATATCACTTAATGTCATGTCTAGACAAGGCAAATGTTTTGCATGACTCTAGCCACGATTTTCTCATTAACATGTAAACATCTCACCAATAGTCCGATCAGGGTTTTTGTGAATAGTGATACTGATAGAGTGAACTGAAGCATTAGTATAACATTGTTTAATCAAAACTCAAGTCATTTGACTTCATAATTTAAAGGGAAAAAAAGATGTTCACCAAAATATTTGACTCTGTGTTCTTTTCTCCACAGCAGTCTTGTAATTTTAGCAATAATTTTCCATTCATCAACAGTGGACCAGACTTCCAAGGCTGAAGGTAACATGTGTCGACAGTGACATTTAAGTACTGGCAGACAAAAAAAAAAAATTTTCAAAGAATTTGCTGATTTTCTCTTGAGGCACATTTGTGCGTTTGCCTTCCAGTTCATCAGTGGTATACATAATTATTCATTGGCAGTAAAACTTACATGATAGGGTCGTTCAAACAACCAGAAGTAGGTTACAAGTGCATCGCAAGCATTTCTCCAGTTGTAAAGAAATGGATGACATGCAGTATTACAATAGAAAAAGAGGCTAAATTTTCCAAATTTTGTAGATCAGTTTTGGAAGTTTGGAAATTGATGGAGCTGGCACTTACAAAATATTTGTGCATCATTAGGACACTTTTCTTTGAAATCGAGGCATCAGATGTGAAATCGGATTATAGTATAGAGTAGAGTAGACCCCCAGTTATACATTATGAGGAACAATACAAACTGTCTACTGCTTTCAGGTTGAAAATGAACTCCACACCACATGGCTCAATGATCCCTACATAATCACTGGAAGATGCTTAAAAAAAATGAATCACCAGATGTCACAAACCGGAATGTGGTCATTGGTTGAAATTTTCTGCTGTTTGGATAAAGCCAGATTCCTTAATTGGGAAGGGGGGGGGGGGGGGGGGGGGGTAGGAAGAGGGATTGAGACGGGGAGTTTAATTTATTACAGAGTGGGCGAGAGTCTTACGGAATTATGAATAAAACAATAAAAAAAAAGCAAAGCCGGAAAGGGGGAGGGGGGGGGGGGGGGGGGGGGGGGGGGGGGGGGAGGCTGTCATCAGTTATGTTGTATGGATAATACGGGGTCAGAGACACTCTTACCCCCACCCCGAATGTATTATAATTAATAAGAAATTGAAAGAAGATTGGTTTAAGAAATAGCAATACTTAGTTTAATTTTCACCCAGATTTTGCTTGTGAAAAATTTGAATGTTTTTGTTAAAAATATTAAATCAATTATTTTTTGGAACTAAGACATTCACCAGTAAAAATTATTATGACACTGTGAAAGATAATCATTGAACTTTTGCATTCAGTTCATGTCCACCAGATGACAGATTTTGGTTTTATTATCCAAGAGCCAAACATAAAATGAATGTAAGCAAGTGTGTTGTATGCTTTGTCCAACAGTTCCTTACAGTAAGAACAATACTATGTAAAGCAGGAAGCTTTACACCATTAGAAAAAAAAAATGTTTGTCCTGCACAATTTTGAATCGGTAACAAAGACAAATTGTCCTTGTAAAGAGTACTTTAATAAAAGCAGAATCAAAATAGTCAAAATATGTAACAGGTCGATTAACCATGAAAGCATGATCCAATGCAGACCTCCAGACTTTGGATTTATCAACCTCTTTTGTGTTTTAGTTTTAACTTGTTAAAATGGTGCCACTCTTCCGTCTGGGTGACTGAAATCTGTTTTCTTGGCAAGGCCGCAGACGGAAATTCCGTTTTTCAAGTTTATTTATTCAAAAAAAAAAAAGTTTTTTTTTTTTGGAAAACCAGTTGAATTGGCGGTATTATGACAGAAGCAGCACTGTAGCAGACGACCAGAAATGAGGAAGCGCTGTCTATCGTTGAAGACAACACGGGTCCAGCTATCTTTGTTAGCCTGCGTCGCGCCATTGTGCTGGTAGAAAAAGTTTTCCAGTGGCTCTGCCCCTGCACCCTGCCGGGGCCTGGGCGACCCCTGGACCTCTGCCTCATTTTCAGTTTTTTCAGATTTTCAAAGCGTCGCCCTTGAAAATGTAAAGAAATAAAAAAAAAGGACCCGTGTAAAGCATTGTGATTACATCATTATGAAATCATATTTGGGAACAGTTCCCTTGTGAGTAGAATTGAGCGGAAGGCAGCATTTAAAGTACAACTTTTGAAGGTTATAACTGAAAACGAGTCCTGTTTTCTCAGGTGGGTTAAGTACTGTTCTCTTGTTCGAAAGGTCTTGAGCTTTTAATAGTCAGGATAGAGAAGTCCCCCCTCCAGCAAGTGCTTTAGATGCAACTTTAAATCCAGGTGAAGTGTGTGTACACTTGCTTTAAAACATAAATTGCTGGCATGTTAAGAAGTTCTCTGTAGTTGATCGAAGAATGGGCATGAATGATATAAGGAAAGAAAAAGAAAAATGCACTTTGGTGTCCTTTCATGACATGATTTCTGATGCTGTTGTCTTGTAGTTGTATGTAGGAATTAAAAATGGTCACATTCATAAAAAATTCACTAGTGACGAACCTCTTTAGAGTAAAAGTGCTGGCCAAAGAATAACAAAGTGACGGACAGGCATTTGATACACGTATAATGCTTAGATATATTTGTTTTTTCTTTCCCCAGACAGGGGTCAAAGATGAGTCCGAAATGGAAGAGGCAGGGGGGCATGGCTCCCAAGTTGGTCCGAGTGACCTACTTTCCTCGTCGCCATCGCACCTGGGTGAACTTGTGCCTGATTCTAACAGCATTGGTGGTGCTTGGCACTGGCATTATCGCTGCCATCTTCCTCTACAGGCATCTGTCTTCCAAGGTGAGTCATTTGTGTAGACACTTTTGTCTGTCACTAGTATCTTTGCCATCGTCATAGATACCTTGTCTTGTAAGGTGAGAACCTGTGCAGACACCTTAGTAGATCTTCATTATCACTGCTATCGTCCTAGAGACATTCGTATTTTAAGGCGAGTTGCTCCTGATTACTGTATGGATGTGCATGTGACTTTGCCCCTTTAACACAAGTCATATGTGCATGTGTTCATATTTTGTCATTGCATTAAAGCCTGCATGAACGGACTATATATTATGAAAGGAATGAGGCTCCCACTTCTCAGACAATGTGCAGATTTTCGTGGAAAAATAAATTCGGAAATCATAGAAAAGTACATTTTCTTTTTTTTAGGGGGGAAAACATGGGGAAAAAAGAAAAATGATTTCTTAAGAGATTGATCATGGATGTTTGAATAAATGGTCAAAGGCATAGCAGGACAGTGAATAGGACAGTATTGTCATCAGCTCATGTTGTTGCAAGCTGAATGAAGTAATGAAGGTTTTCTGTTAATTTTAGACATTTTGAAGTAGACTTAAGGTACCATATTGCACAATTTTTAATGCAAATTTTGAACATTTTCTAGAGGGGATGAGGGTGTGGACCAGGCACAACCCCAGACCTGCCAAGAAATTGAGATAATTTTGGGGGGAGGATTTGAACATTTGAAAGTTGTTTGGATTCCTGTCTTTTGCCTCCAAGCTGTGCCTCTCACGATGTCTTGCCAGCAAGCGACATACACGAGCTCTACAGCCTCTTTGTATCTCGTGAAACCAAAGAAGTTTGGTACAAGTAAATGATTGGCTTGTTGTGTGTTGGACCTCTGGGCATTATCAGAGCTGGATTTCAATGATACAGCTTCTGTTAAATAGTTTTTCATGCCTCGTAAAAAATGGCAACATTCTGCATTTTCCTTTGAGTCTGTGGTTTGTGAGTGTGATATCTGGGAAAGGATGAGCCCATCATTCAAACCAGCTCTGAATCTGAATCTGTGCTGCATTAGCCAGTAGTTTTCACTGCCATTCTTCCTCGGTCTTTGTTTGGTCAGTCCCTTAAGTCACATAGAAGCAAGTGTAGGTCATTTCTATTCACTGCTGTCTTCCTCCATAGAACATAGTCTTCTAAAGAAAGTCATGGACACCAGCACAGGTCATTCTTTGCCCTGCCATCTTCCTCTTCAGGCTCTTTTGTCTTTTATAATAAGTCAACATGCATCTAGACAACAAGCGTTAGTATTGACATTTGTATTGAACAGAGCTGCCAGCTGCTACACCTGCTATGCTACGCTGGTAATATGCTATGATTTTGTTGACTTTGCTTTGTTGCTACACTGTGTCAGAATGCTAGACCAAAAGACATTTTAGGAAAAAAAAAATTCTTAAAAAAAAAAATCTTCACAGACTTAGTGGTTGATTGAACAGGACTGAATTAACATAGATCTGTAGACTTGTACAAAAAAAAATTGGCCAAGTTTGGTAACGAGAGGAAGAAAAGGCAAAAGAAATCGCTCAAGGCAATCGCGATATATATGCTTTATCAATTGCTTTTATAGTTGACCATTTCATTTTCTGTCGGTGAAGACAAAGCCAAGCAATAACTAGAAATATTTTTGTTGTCTAAGTCCGTCCTCATGTCATACATGAAGCAAAGTGATTGAAAGTTCAGTTGAGCCTGACTTGTTGCATCACACACTAGCGTTATGCTTACATAAATTTGGAATTCTACAGGTGAGTTGTTATCATGACTACCATCTACCTGTACTAGATACCTTTTGAGATGAGTCAGATGCATCTTATCATCACTGCTGTATGCGTCTCTAAACTATATATACCATGATCTGCATAGTAAGTTATCAGAAATAGCATCACTGTCAACTTCCCCTATCAGTAAGTCATTATTTTTCTCGCTGCCATCTTCCTCTGTAAACTTCAGTCATGCAGGGCAGCTTTTTATTTAAATCCTGCTATGGAGTGTCTGAATAAGGTAAGTTTCCACCTCCTTAGCCACTTGTACTTTTAACAGAAGTCATTTATTTTATATCATCATTCAGGGCTTTAGAAACCTACCTGTCCAAAACAATTAAATCTGCTGGCAGACAAGTGGAAATGTTCTTTCCACTTGACCCCTGAGTGACCACTTTTCAACTTCCATAGTAAAAATGGTGACTTTCCAGTGAGTTGTAGTGCAGACCAATTGCACTTCTCTCTTTTTCACTTTCATAGCTCCACTTTCCCCACCCTGCCCTGCCTTGCCAGTCCCTTCACTACTTCCACTCCAATTATTTCACCATTTCAGGCAAGTATTACATGTGTGCAGAGCATGCTGTCATTGAATTTGGCTGCTGTCTGGCCGGTACACAACTGATAGTTACTTAACGAGGGCAGACAAGTCTGTTTTGTGATCTGCTCATCCTCGGGACAACTGAAAAAAAAAAATGACTGAAATGTAGCCCACTCACTTGATTATCTTCTCCTTTGCCATTCCAGCTATGTAAGGTGCTCAATAGATGTGCGATTCTTTTGAATAGGAATGATGTTCACACATATAGTTTCCTGTCGAGTGTTGTGAATTTTTGTAAAAGAATATTCTGAACTGACAGTTTGTGAGTAAGGCTGTGAATATTTGGCAGGGAACCAACCCCTTGACAGTAGAAGTGTTATCTGTTTTTGTCATCATGGAGATGAAGTGACATACCTGGCAGGGAAAGGAGCAGACAGATCAAGTTATCTATACAACTGTTGGTTGTGTGATCTCTTTCATATTACACAGAATCACTTAATTCAGCTTCAACAGGTCATTTAATGACTCGCACAGCCTCCAGTCCTACAAGGACATAGGGGGAGGGAAGGAAGGGGTGGAGACACAGAGGTCTGGAAGAGACAGAGGTCTCGGATGCCAAGGTGTTGACATTTCGATGTTGTCAGACTCTTTTTTTTTCTGCCTCAACATCATGATACTGTACAGAATTGTATTTTGAGCTATGGCCAAGTCACTTCAGCTTTCTTGTTTTCTTTGTGGGAAGGACTGAAGGACAGGCATGTGTAGACTAGCATGGTTAACTATTCTCATGAGGACACAGATATTTCACTTGTCATGAGACTTTGATGAGTCTTCAGAAAAGCTTTCATTTTGTAACTTGTAAGCTCCAAATTTGTGTCATCATAGATAAACAGCTAGAGGTGACACTGCGCTCGGCGCATTGCTGTTGGGTGACCTTGGCGTTGTTCGTTGGTGCTGAGCTGATTCAACATACGCAGAGTACCATCTATTTCCTGATGAAAATGATTGTGGGGTCAGCTTGAGTGAGGATCTCTCATGGAGAACACCACTAAGTCTGTCCATTTCAGTCACGTTTCCCTTGACCTCACAGTCTTACAGTAACTTTGATGTCAGGTTTGTATGTGAAGAGGAAAGGAATACCATGGAGTTCCATTCTGGTCTTGACTATGTGACATTGTTGTACTACATGCTTCCTTCATAATATCCTGCATCAGTCCTATCCAAAAGATGCACATTCCAGTAGTGTTGATAAGAAAATTGGAGCAACACTGTCAGAAACACATCCATCGAGTGACTGATAAGTGAGAGCTGTACAGTTTTGTTCTTCTCATTTGAGCCCATAAGCATGCCAGATGTTGGATGTCCATTCTGTTTTCTTGATGGATTTGTCACTGCTGACATAGCCAATACTTTCTATGCACTCTATGGATTTGAAATTGCTGACTTTGCTAGTTCTTTAGAACTGTATTCTTGATGGAATTGTCATTGCTGACATGGCTAGTTCTTTTGTATTCCCTCATGGAATTGTCGTGCTGACATAGCTAATACTTTCTATACACTTGATGAATTTAACATAGCTGACATGGCTTGTTCTTTGTCTACTCCTGATGCATTTGTCGTTACTGACATGGTTAGAGAGAGTCAGTCAGTAGAGCAGTTCACAGAAGGCAGAGCGGTGATCCAAGAACAGGGCAAAGTAAGAGCAATGGTCAGAACACAGCAGCATCCAAAGGATAGAGCAGTGATCAAAGGACCGGGCAAAATATAGACTAATGAACAGAACATGCAGCACTACCTAGGGAAAGTAGTGGGGAGAACACCATTGATTTTAGAGGCTGTAGTTTTGTCCGAAAGGAAGGGAAGTGAACACAGAAGTGTGCATCATAATGATAGAAATTAGAAATTGACCGCAACCATTTTCAGGTGTGTGTTTTTTTTTTTTTTTTCCACTCACACTGTTCCATCTGATGGGTCGGCAGGTGGTGCGAGGCCGCTGTGGGGTGACCTACTATGACGGCTTCTTCCACCAACAGCAGGCAGAGCCTCAGATCGCCCCTGACAACACTCCTGTCGACTACAGCAACGAGTCCCCCATGAGAGGCATGACAGAACTGGACTTCTTTGAGGAGGACATTTGAAGTGTCGGCAGTGGACCTGTATGAGCGTCTGACTGTCCCAAGTTCGACGAGGTGGAGGAAACTGTCGTTTGGCATGACTTCAACAGGGTAAAGGGCACTTTTCAATTGTTCTCTTGTTGACAGGGCAGGCTGTCATGTGTGTAGTTTGTTTTGACATGAAGGGGGTGGATAGTTTTCTTTGGTGGTCTGTATGGATAGAGGACGGTGCCATGTGGTCTGTTTTGAGAGAGTAGGCTGCTATGTTACCTGTTTTAACAGGGAAGGGGAATGGTTCCATGTTGTATGTGGTCTGTGTTGTCAATATAGGGGATTGTAATGTTGTCTGTATTGACAGGTTAGGGTGCTATGTTGACATCATAGGAAAGGGTGTCATTTGATCTGCACTAACAAGGTAGGGTGCTGTGTTGTCTATGTTGACAGAGTAGAGCGTGATGTTGTCTGTATTGCTAGGTAGGGTGCAATTGTGTCTGTATTGATAGAGGAGGGTGCTATGTGGTCTGTACTTGATCAGCCTTGACAGGCTAAGGTGCAATGTTGTGTGTATTTACGTGGTAGGGTGCCATGTTGTCTGCATTGACAGGATAGGGTGCCGTGGTGTTTGTATTGTTAGGGTAGGGTGCTTAAATGTTCGTATTGACAGTGTAGGAGAGCAGAACGCCATAGTGCAGGATTGAAGTTTTGTTTCTTCCTCTAGCTAGCTAGACTAGTGGACCTTGAACTTGACCTGCCTACCAAACTTGGTACTAATTCAAGATCTTAAAGATTTCAAAAAAACTTTGTTTTAATCATCATTGGGTAGCATGCATTAAAGCAAATGCCAATCCTTTTTTGTTTGGTTTTTGTCTGTTTGTTTTAAAGCCTGGCTAAGCAGCCTGTTTTCACAATGCGCTGTACATTGTTGAGAAAGATTAGGGCATCACATTCTTCAGTGCAGATGACAATGCTCTGGACCTGTTCCATGCTTAGTAACTCCTCCCCTTTCTCCCCATGTCAACTGACTTTTGAAAATTTGTGGTTGTTGTTCGTCTAAGAGCACAGAAAATATTTTGATGTTGTCAATCTGGCGTGAAAACTCCGGTGATTTAGTGACTGACATGGTGAAGACATAGGA
>JADBJO010000141.1:27500-60000 GCA_016801955.1 Conus betulinus | reverse complement strand
AGTCACGTTCTCGTGAGACTTACTTTTTTACGAGAAACATGGCGGCGCCCATTGTTGCCATGTGTTTTACCAGGCGCTGGCAGCTGCTCAGCCTTATGGTCTTGTGATTTCCGGTTGGGCGCTAGCGGGCGTGCTCTTATCAAGAGAGTTACATGATGTATGGTAACACAGACACTCTCACTCAATGTGCATGTCAAAGAAATCGGGTGTATATGAACAAAGCTGCATCATGTTAGCTTGCTGTGTTGTATGTGACAGATACAGAGCTACATGCTAAAGACATCTGTTGTGCGTGAGCTGTTTGACATGGTGTTGACATGCAGGGTGGTGTGTCACAAAAAAGACAACACGCCAAAGGCATCACTGTATATGAGCAGTATTACTTAATACTAACATGCTCTGCTGTTTGTTCCAGACTCAGTACTACATGCCAAAGGCGTCAGTTGTCCGTGAGCAGTACCGTGTGTGTGTTTGCCAGCCATGACAGACCTGACAGTGCTGGGCTCCATCATTATGAGAGAGTGCTACCATCACCACACCTTCCGTCTGGAGAAATACGTCTCTGGAGGTAATGCGTTTCTGCACCCATCATATCCTGCTATCATTATTCCCCTCCTTTATTGTCACATATAGTTGTCAAAATTGTGAAAGCTGACAACTGATACTAAGTGTATAGCCATGTGATGTTGAGTTTTCGGATGTGTTCGAGCTGTTTTAGATTATCAAGATGATCAGTGTAGTTGAAAGGTGCAAAGTGTTTGCAGTAGAAAAACTTACTATGAATGTTTATGTTCACATACATCCAGATTAAATGAGGGACTTGAAACATTTTGAAAACAAGGAAAAATGAAAACAGGAAGCACGCTAGGTATCTTGTTTTAGGTGAATACTTATTTTTGTTTCAAGGTACTGAAAATCTGTGCCATGAAAACTGCATTGTTATGGATAGGGTAAAGAAATCCGAGTGCTAACTGCTACAGTTTGAAAGTTGCCTGCCATCATTTGATCTCACGAGGGGATCACTTTCCTGTGAACCCACTCCCTAACACTTTGGGACAGATTGTGAGTCGGTGTTATGAAGAACGCAGTCTGTAACATCATTGTCCCCAAACTGTGTTGATCACCATAAAGTAAGAAAGTGGTTATCATGGTCTTCATCTAGGTGCATATAGTAGTGGTATCCTGCATGGTAGAACACCATCGGTATCACTGAAAACCACTGAAATGATCGTTTCTGTGGTGAGTTGTCTATTATCTGATAGTGGTAGCTCCCTGTGAACTGACAGTGGTTGGACTGACAGACAGAGTCATGGTGCAGGAGACGTAGAATGGGAGTAATATTTGTGAACGGGAGTGGAATATGGAACCGGATAAGATAAAGAAAGTGGTGCGAGTATGAAACGCTGTTTTGTTGTGAGCCTTTGCACAGTAATCAAGCAGACCCTAGCACTCAAGTATTTTGGGTCGTACGACAGGAGTCTGTGAAAAGACGATTAGTAAAGAAGGGTAAAGCGTGTTCACAGTTCATGGGAAAGCCACTTGTTTGTTTTGTTATGTTTTGTTTTTTGTCTCTTTATCTTTTAGATTTTTCAATATTATGTGAGACTGGCCTCTTGTCAGCATTACAGGATGAAACCCGCAGGAATGGTATTGGTCACTGAATGTTTCCACATTGTCCTACACTGGCCAAAGGCAAATCCAGGCGAAGTAGGTGTCAACATCAAAACTGTCAAGTACAGAGAAGTTAACTATAAAATCAGCAATTTCATGGAAATACTTTAATCTTTGACAAGAAAGACTGTAATAACTAATTTTAATGAACAGAGAACCCAATTGTTTTTTGTCATTGTCATTACTATTGTGTGGTGTATTTCTGTGTTGCAGTGTTCAAGCGCAGTGTGGATGAGGTGCAGCGGCAGATAGAGCATTATGGGTACTTCTCCCCCTCAAGCAGGGTGAGGGCAGCAGCATGGTGTACAAGATTGATGTCATCCAACGGCAGGATTTCCCCTCCAAGACCATCCCAAGTGTCGATGCCCCTCAGTAAATGCCCAGCATCCACCTAGGATTTATTTCCAACTGTTATTATTAATATTACTATTTTTATTTTTGTAAGAGGGGAGGGGGGGGGGGGGGGGGGGGGGCGAACTGGGACTAGGGAAGGGAAGAGGGTTGAGTGTCAAGGACGAAGCTTGTCAGGATGATGACAGGTTTGGGTGTGGGAGTGAGCGCAGGAGTCGTCTCAACTGCGAGTGTGATAATCCAGTTTCAGGGTAGAGGATATTCTGAACCTGGCCTTGACTGACGAGGTCATTGCAGTGCCAGCAGTTGCTGACAAGCAGTGTGGATAAAAATGGTGCTGCTCTTGACAACATGGCTTAACAGACTGGGGGCTTTTGGCATGAAGACAACGGGTTTGGTAAAACAAGCGGAAGGAGGGTTAATGCTTTTCTTTCTTTTTTTGAGGAGAAGGGGGAGGGGGGGAGGTTTTATTGTTTAATACTGTTTGTGAAGAGTGAAGGAGAGAGAGGTGGATGAAGAGGGAGTGGAAGACGGTCAGCATGACCAGGAGTGGGCAAGATAGAGAGGCGGCGTTTGTACAGATTGAATCATTGACTGTTGAACTGTGAGACATCGGATTTTCTTAATAGACAACAGACCTTTTTTTTTTAATTATCACTTTTATTGGCTATATTTAAGGATTCATTCAACGATTCATCACATTTGTGTACTTCAGTTTCAAAACTGATAATTGATTTTTTCATGTCTAGTGCTGAGTAGTCAAAACATTGGTAGATCAGGATAAAGGCTTAGTGTATCAAAAACCATTTTGTTCTAGATTTCATTTGGCCTTGCCTCGAGGTATGATGAAAACTTTGTTTAACACAACCTGTTAAACATTCTGTTGGACATTTCCTCTAAATTTCATTTAATTAAAAAAAAAAAAAAAAAAAAAAAAAAGGAAAAAACCCAGGAAGGTTTGGTGATAAATCGATCGTTAATTTTAACAGATTAAGAAACTACTCTGGATAGGACTTTGTTGATTTGAAGATCTATGACAATCTTTTCAGAATTTCTCTCTCTTGTTTTTGTGTAGTCTTTTATTCAAGTGATTCACTTGTCATCAATGCTTCATGCTCACATCAAGTTTACATTGTTATGCTTTATCTTATTTTTTGTTTGGTGCTGTTTTGTTTTTCTTCTCTCATGTCACACCTTTTTGTAAAATGGGGGAAGAGAACAGCTACTGTTAGCTGATCATGATGAACCGGCAAATTCAAGTCTGTAGATGAAGGGGAAACACGCTCGAGATGCACTAGCCTATTGTATTCAGCTCACTGTGGTATCATCGTGCTTGCTCACAGATTCTTCGTTCATCCCACCATCACTGCACACAATCTATGTGCACCAGTTTAAAGTAATGTATGTCGTCGACAAGTGCTGTGTACCAGTTAACAGTAGCTGTGTGTTGTGAAGAGGTGAGGTGAACTTTTTAAGTTCACCACCTCGCCAATATGATTGGATTGTTGATGAAAGGAAGCAGTGAAGAATGGACAGTCGATCCTGTCTTTATGATGACTTGTCTCGGAAGTGTGAAGCATGAACAGTCTATCCTGCCTTCACGGTGAGTGAGACAGGAAGCGGTCACTCGATCCTGTCTACATAGTTACTGGCTCAGGAAGCAGTGAAGCGTGGATAGTCGATCAGTCTTTATGATTGTGTATTGAGTAAACAGTTGAGTGTGGACAGTCATATCATATTTTCGTAGAGACTGTCTTAGAAGCTTGGAACACCAGATGTGGATTGCATTTTTGTGGTCTGCCTTCAGTGTGAACAAGGTGTTTCCACAGGCTGGTTGTCACCACTTTGAGACAGAGATTGTCTGGTAGATTGCGGACAGGGTGCAAGCAACGTGTGTGTAGACAGTACAGTGAATTTTGATGCAGAGAGAGCGCAGTGACTTTATCTTGAGTGCAATGTGCCATTGAAACATTGCCCGATCTCGAGTTCACTGCCACAGAGCTTTGCTCTGCTCATGCAGTGGAGCAGGTGATTAGTTGATATAATCGTACATGGAGACAGAAATAAAAAAAAATGATGATGTGTGGTGAAAGAGCAGAAAGAATCTGGGAAACAGGAGGGATGATGAGGATGGGAGGTTATATCTGAACTGTCAGGGACTACAGCAATTGGAAGTGTTTAATGACACAAACTAAAAAGCATTGCAACTCTCGACATGCTCACAGTGGGATCATCCTGTTTGAGGAGTTTTTTAGTATTGTTGTGTTTCTTGGTGTAGTTGTCAGTGATAGGTGTTTGAATTTGTTGAACTTGATTTGTGTAAATATGTATGTGTCATCCATGTGGTTTTCACTTGAGAATTTGCATATTCATACTGGTGGACTTTGCATGTTCATACTTGTGGCACTTCACGGCCTGCTCTCTATGCCTTGTGCAACTGTCCTGCATGGTCTGGCTTCAACTCAAGATAGCTCTGGGTATCTGTTCACGAACTTCCATTGTTGCAGAATCTCAGTTCCAAACAAATTCTGTGCCTGCTATTATAACGTGTTCTACATTGATGACTTGAATACGGGATAAGATCAAGCAGTTAATAGTTGTATACAGTTTGTTTGAGTCTTGTTGGAAAAGGGAAACACTGCTGTTTTTTTTTTTAAGGGAATGCCTAATCTGTTGGAAGAAAGTGCAGCAGAAAAAATTCTATGCTCAGTGACCGAGTGTGCGCGCTTTGTAACACGTGTCCTGTTTAACACCAGTCCTTCTGTGTCTCCTTTTGCTCTGTCTCAGTCAGTCAGTGCAATGTGCATAGTTTATACTTTTCTGCATTCAGCTAGGCAAAGTTCCCATGAATATAAAGGCTTTGGGAGGATTCTTGGAGCTAGTAACTATGCAAAATGTGTTATTGACGTATCTCTTTCGGAGAATTGTTATCTTAAAAGTATGCCTTGGTAATTTAAGGTCTGTGGGGTCAGTTTGATAGTTAATCTGTGTTGTCATTCATACGCCCCAATGACATGGCAGTCAGAATCATTTGTACCTCTGACCCCACACACACAGCTGAACCACTGTCTCAAAGTCCCCAGAGGAATAAAGCTGAGGAGGTTGTTCCATGGACCTATTGACTGAAAACAGTGAAATGATACTTCAACTGAGAAGCTGTTTTGAATATGGAGGGAGAAGCCAACAGGATGTCTCAATATTGATAGTGAGACCTGTCTTGGTTTTTTACAGATTTCTTTTTTACAGTCATGTTGTAAGTGTAACTGCATGGTGACAACATCTGCAGAACACTATCCATGAAAAGTTCACACTCTTCTGAGCTGATTTTGGTTTGTGAACATGTCCTAAAGAACAAAAGGCAATTAGGCTTCATTCCTCCTAGGGAGGAGGGGAGACATCCCCACTGCTCCCATTCTTGCCGTTTTCTGCTCTTAAGATGAGGATGGTTGTCAGTATATCCTGCTGTAGTTTTTCAAGACTCATCACCTCTTCCCATGGTCAGTGCCTCTCTCTCTTCTGCCCATTGAGGTGATGACCGTCACTGGTTTCGTGAGATTTTCACAGGGGCAGTTCCTTGGCTCAATTTTGATCAGGCTTCATGATCTGCTGGCAGTAGCACCACACCTCTCCACTGTATCTGTGACTTGTGTTTGATTTCCTGTCCGTGTTTCCATGTTGCTCTCTTGCTCTTCTATCATGCTCCTTCGGTCTCAGTCAGCCTGTCATGGTTTCTTGTCCTCCCTGCTGGTGTCTTCTGTCCTCTGTCTTCCCTCTGTCAACCTGTGGTGGTCTGTCAGTGCTGGTACGTCACTCTCCTTTCCTGTGCACATTCACTGTTTGGGTCTGAGGCAGTCCATCAGAGAAACTAGTGAACTGTATGACACTTTGGAATGATGAAAACAAGCGAGGTGACTGAGAAATGTGACACTTTGGAATGAAGGGGACCTAGTTCCAGCAAAGAAGTATGTGAAATGATGAAATAAAGCAACCAAAGTACCAGCAGGAAAAAAAGGAGAAGAAAAGCAACAAAATTTTAGAATGAAGAAAACAGAGCACCAGCAAAAAGAAAAAGTGTTTGAACGTTGGAATGAAGAAAAACAAAGCACTAACAAAAAAAAAATGTGAAAGTTTGGAATGAAAGAGGCAAAGTAACTGCAAAGAATGTGAAATTTAGAATGAATAAAGTACCAGCAAGGAACTGAAAAAAGCTTGGAGTGAAGGGGCAAAATTGCTCAAGCAAAAAACGCTGTGAAATTTTGGAATGGAAAAAGAACAAAGTATGAACAAAGAGCTATGAAATTTTGGAATGAAGAAAGCAGTATACCAACAGAAAACTGTTTGAAATTTCAGATTGAAGAAAAAATACCAGCACAAAATTGCCCGAAATTTTGAAATGTAAAGAAAAAAGAACAATGACTCGATACCACTAAAGACTTTATGAAATTTTGGATTGAAGGAAACTATACCTAAAAGCAACTGTATTATGAAACTTTTATGAAAAGATGGCATGCAGTAAAAGAAATACATGATGGAGTGGAGAAGAAAACTAGAAAAATTGTGGAAGGAAGAAAACAACCAACCAACAAACGAGAGTCCTAAGGACGTGAAGACTGCAAAACAAATCATATCGCAAGAATGAACAAACTTAAGCACGAAGAGCCATGAAAAATGAATGGTAAAGTAATGAAATGAGGCACAGTCAATGCATGAACAAGTGCTAACATTGTAGATATACTACAGTTTTGTATACAGTGTACATAGAATAGTTTCTTAATTGTATTGCAATCAAAAGCAAACCAATCATGAACAAAGGCATTCATGAATGGATGCAAAACTCACTCACTCTCTCTCTCTCTCTCTCTCTTTCTCTCTCCTCTCTCTCTCTCTCTCTCTCTCTCTCTCACACACACACACACACACACACACACACACACACACACACACACATACACACTCTCTCTCTCTAGCTTGCTCGCCCACTTTCTCCTTTGCACACACACACTTCTACACAGACACACACACACACAGACACACACACACACATGAAATAAATGAATGAGTATCATGAGGAGCTCTGTTTTGTTCTAAGAATATGTCATTTGACACCAAGTGAAAAAAAAAAAATCAATTCTATCTTTAGCAAAACAGAAAAAAAAGAAAATTTGTATCCCACGTGTGTGGGTCATAAAGGTGGAAAGGCGCAGACTTGCCCACACATTGATGCCATGATAGAAAATACTCATTGTCTCCATTGCAGGTCTTAGTGTATGCTGTGAAACGGGGAAATTATTCAGGCTTGGGGGGGGGCAACCAAAAAATTATCTCTGCAGCATGTTTGACGTGTTCAGGAAAAAAAAAAAAAAAAAAAAAAATTCATGTCGACGTCGACTCTTGCAGAAGAAAACAAGGGAAAAAAAAAAAACTCGGAGGTATTGTAGTGATGCATATGTGCACCATATTAATTGAAAAAATTATGAAGAGTGGGTTTACATATTTTTTGTCTTTTATTTGAAAAAAAAAAAAAAAAAAAAAAAGTCAAGAAACCGAAAAAAATCTAATCAAGAATCTTGCATGTTGGTGATAGAGTGAAGAGGGGAAAATAACAACAACAAAGAGGAAAGTTGAAAATATGTTTGATGAGTGAGTCTATTTATTGTAGGCGATTATTTTGAAGAAAAAAGGAGGGAGGAGTGGTGGAAGGAAAAAAAAAAATTGTGTGAAAGATGCGTATTCTGTGTGCTCTAACTGTGTGGAGACGGCTTATTTTCTGTCATGTGTTTGTCTGGGCAAGCATGCTGAAACTAACCAGCAAAAAGAGAAAAAAAAAGACCGAAAAAGAGAGGGAAGTGTGTGTGTTTTTGTTTGATAGTTTTCGCCACAAAAAAAAAAGCATTAAAATTTCATTCGTTTCCTGGTTGATCATGAAGAAGCAGATCTGACAGTGCCAAAGAGATTCATTCATTTATACTTTTCTGTGATTTGGTGGAACAATACTGAAATTTACGAGAGAGAGAGAGAGAGAGGGAAAGAAAAAAGATATAACCAGTATTTCACAAATTTATTTAAAAAGGAAGAAAAACTTTTTTTTTTTTCTCTTCAGTTTTTTTAATCCTGGTTGTAAGTATGGTAGTATTTGGACTTATTGCGTAAGCAGTAGCGAATGAGTTTGGAGTAGGTTCTCTGGCAAGGAAATGGCAGATTGATTGTTGATAAAGGTACACATTGAACACCCCCCCTCCCCACTTCCCCATGTATTGTGTCTTTCCTCATTTGTAGTGCATTTGTCATTTTTGCCTGCTTGCATGATGGACACATTAAAAGAAAATCAAATAATCTCTGCTTGATGAATTCAAGTTTATTGGCAGGTGTGAGATATGAGGGGTGCGACTACAAAGGTTGAATGTAACCATATCGCTGCTGACTATTCTATTTCACTTACATACCTTAGTACCAGCAGTTTTCTACTGGTTTTATACTAAAGTATAAACAGATATTTCTGAAACGAGTAATTCCTTTGCTGTTACTTGTAAAATAGAGGACATAGTTTGTAAATTAGTTTATACAGTGAATGTTTATAAATAGTTATACAGTGAATGTTTAATCAAAATTAGTTTCAGTAATTTGAATGGAAATACAAAACGCATGCATGCACACATACATGCACACACACTCGTACACACCACCACCACCACCACAAATACTGTGAGTGTTACAACCTCCATCCACACACACACACACACACTTTGAAAGATTGAATAGTAAACACCACCAACATTCAATAAGCATATAGAACCTCAGTTATCCATGGGCTTACTAAAGGACAGCTTGAAGCACAGCACGTATTATCCAGAAACTATTATTTCTCACTCTCACTTCACTTGAATTTTCACTCGCTGCTTTTAAATTTTATCTCCTTAATCCATTCACAAGCCTACCAGAGTTAAAAGAACTGGTAACAATGAGCATCATGTGAAACAAGAATCTGGTAGCAAGTTGAGACCTTAAAAAACAAGCGGAAATTAGCTCAAGCTCACACTGGTGCGAATGAAAATATCCAAGAACACCATCCTTCATCTTTTTCAAATGCCTGCTTTCAATAAAGTGATAGACAAATACATTTTATGATTTAACATATAAATGGCACTGCAGTATACATTCACATTACATCTGACTGGAACATCAATTGTATGTATTGTATACTACTTTCTTCGTTATCCTTTCTCACTCATTCATACAGAGTCACAAAACACACACAAACCCACACTTTATCCCTCAGACCAATCTGAACGCAATGCTCAAGCCTACTTCAAAGACCACTGGCATGATGAATGGGACTTGCAGACAGATAGTAAATCCATCCAAACCGAAAGTAAGAGTTTTTACTGTGTACGATGGATGGCTGTATAGAAAATACAGGTACCGTTTTTGTCACAGGCCGCTCCTTTTACACTACCCACACCTTGTGTGAAGAAGCTCCACGGCGCATGTGCCACACACCCTAAAACATTTTCTCAGAAAGTTCATGGAAAGGAATAAGAAGTTTTTGACATTAGCGATTAGAAAATTCTGTTCGTTCACAGGACTGAAGTGGTGTGAAAAGTCTTCCAAGGTTAGCCAAACACAAAAGAGAGACTCTTTACTGTTCAATAACAGAGAGTAGAATTGAGTGGAAATGCGAGAAACCAGTGATAAAAAATGAAATAAGAAGCCTTTGAGGTTCACTAAGAGACAGTATTGATTGTTCTTTCAGAGAAAAAAAAAAAAGATGAGGTCTTTGAAATAAGCAACATGCGAACATTTTCACTCGCCACAGAAAAAAAGGAATATAATGGAACGAAAGGTTACTGAAATCAGCGATCAGAAAGCATGAAATATTTAGCACACCATTAACAGGCAGTTAAATAAAACGAAAACACTTCGACCAGGGTGAAGAATGTGGTATTCATTCACATACAAAACAGGCCCAGTTTTCAGCACTGTTTTACCCATTTTGCAGTAAGATATGGATTGCAAAATTTCATATTACCTTTAGTTTCTTTACACACCGATTGGTCATTGAATGGCTTACCTATGATATGCTATAGATTCAAATGTAGGTGTGTGAAGAATATGCAACAT
The DNA here is from genome assembly GCA_016801955.1 of Conus betulinus. Lineage (NCBI taxonomy): Eukaryota > Metazoa > Mollusca > Gastropoda > Neogastropoda > Conidae > Conus > Conus betulinus. Next base: position 49,860 of record JADBJO010000141.1, on the reverse strand, counting down.
GTCTCTATGAGAAAAAACATAAGAACCGAATCGTTACCTAACACTGGCAAGTGTAAACACAAAATGAAACAGCACGGGAAAATCAATTCCTATGACTGCTTTCAAATCAGTTAATTGATAAAACCAACAAAACGAACAAACAAAAATTAGCTACTTAAGAAAAATGCCTGATTAGATCAAAGAACAGCCACGCAATCCACTGACGTTATAACACAAGCCACTGACATTATAACAAACCACTGACGTTCTAACAAGCCACTGACGTAATGAAAAGCCGCTGACATTATAACAAGCCACCGACATTATAACAAGCCACTGACGTTATAACAAGCCACCGACATTGTAACAAGCCACTGACGTTATAACAAGCTGCTGACATTATAACAAGCCACTGACGTTATAACAAGCGCGCTGACATTATAACAAGCCGCTGACGTTATAACAAGCCGCTGACGTTAAAACAAGCCGCTGACGTTATAACAAGCCACTGACGTTATAACAAGCCACTGACGTTATAACGAGCCACTGACGTTATAACGAGCCACCGACACTACGTCCTGCTACCTTGCTTAACAAGAGACATGTCCGACTAACCCAGAAATTATCGAAAAATGATTGACATAAAAGCGCACCTGCTCAGTATTGGCTGAACTGACCCAATTCCCTTGGCAAATGGACCCCACGACCTCCCTACACTCCCCATCCCACGGCAGAATAGATTTCCTTCTTTGGAGAGTTCACTAAAGAGTGAATTCTTATGACTATTTATAGTCTGCTGTGTAGTAGGTAAAGCCCAGAGGCAGTTAGTATGATGTGCGACAAAGTTGAGGTCGAAAAGAAAATATCTGCTCCCGTGCATTGTACAGTCGCTAGTGGGGGTCTTGTGAACATAGGAGTACTGGCAGATTGAATTATAGCATCATGATCCTTATTCCGAAAACATTAATCATGCAGCATAGCATCATTACCCTTATTCCAAAAGCAGTTGATCAGCAATATAGCATCATCACCCTTATTCCGAAAACAGCTGATCATGCCTTTACTAATGACTGGCGACCCAACTCCCTCCTCATCGATTCCTACAAATTGTTTACAAAGCTGTGTTCTCGACAGACAATGCCATGGACTCTTGATACCATGCTGGTGGTTCAAGGGCTAGAAAGAGGCCATGTCCAGGTAGGGTCTCCAGGAACAAATGCACACACACACACACACACACACACACACACACACACACACACACACACACATGTGCACTCGCCGCACACGCACACAATGATAACAATGGCACGGCCAGTGTTAGGAAGGTACTTTAAGTCTGACTAGCGCGTTTAATGCTCAAGTCACACATCTACTAAGTCGTGGCCACGAGACCTTATTCTTAAATTCTCTAATCTTGGTCATTAATTCATTTATCCACCAGCTTTAAATCATGGACAGTGTGGTCTTGAAACTTAGCGGATGTGGTGCAGCGCATATGGGCTTGTCCGCGCGCAGTGATGCCCCCTTGATGAAAATGAAACTGAAACTTCAGGAACATGTGTTTTGTCTCCAAGCCAACACTGCCGAGTTCCTCCACACATCAATTACCACGTGTGTAGCCTTCTTTGAAATTAAAATGGCATTTGGCAGCATTGATGGTGAGTTCATGATGAAGGAACTGTTACTGGCTGGATGCCTAACGGGTACATGTGGACACCACGATGGACATCTACACTACCTACATGTCCCAGGTGAGGACAGCTAGCTAATGAACTGACCAGGACAACGTAAACAGAAAAGTGGATCATTCGAAGCTGTCGAAGGAGTTGTTTATGAACGAGACATGTTGAAAACAGCTCTGCTGGTCTGAGTGGCCATAATCTGTAAGAGCCATCCCTGTTAATATATAACTACAGTGGCTGGCACCTGCACGTCTGGAACCAGTGCTCAGCAGACTGATGAGGAAAGTCAGGGGACAGGGATTTCAAGGTCACTGGCATGCACGTGAAACACTAGAAGTGTGATGTCTGCATGGTGAGAGATCAGGCAATTCCTGGTGCAGATGGGACTAAACAGGTGACGTAAGACTCGCCATTCAACGTGAAGCCTTGCCTATGTGCGACTGTGCCCAAGTATACACCTACCTCGGACACAGCCTTAACACCAGTAACAACAATGCGTCCCTCCAGCAAGCGTCTGGTATGTCAAGACTTCAAATCCACCGTTGATAAAAACTGATGCTGCTTCTTTTCCAGTCATGGCAAAATCATTACAAGCAGTTAGCCTCCACAAGACAAAAGATGCTCCACGAATGCGTCAAAAGGGGGAGAATATGATGCATTCATTTTCGCCAGCCTAATTACGACTGGGAATCCTCACTGGCTGGGGTATAAAGATCAATAGGACGTAAAAGATCTGTGTGAAGATTCAGATGAATGAACAGCAATGCCAGAAGTTAAGACATGTGTAGTAGTAGTAGTAGTAGTAGTAGTAGCAGCAGCATTAGTAGTAGTAGTAGGCATAGTAATAGTTGTGGTAGTACTAACTACTAGTAGTATTAGCCTTTAAGCTGTGTCTCTGTATGGCATAACATCTACACTGCTACGTTGATTGATCAGTTCGTTCCGGTTTTACCATTCTTTTGGTGTGAATACAGGGATAAAGAAGGCCCGATGGTGGCCCACGACGATGTCTGCTGTATAAAATAACCATAGTGCTGATTAGTCCACGGACGCAGTACGTGACAGTCGTAACTTGAGCCCCGCCTTTGATGTTGTCAGACTCAGCTGTGACCACTGCCAACAACAGTGCGATCTCTGCTGTCGCGAGTCATCACCACGAGGACTTCCTCTACCAAGTAGAGCAACTGCAGATGTTATGTATGTATGTATGTACGTATGTATGTCTGTACGTCTGTCTGTCTGTATGTATGTATGTAGAGCAACTGCAGATTTTATGTATGTATGCATGTACGTACGTATGTCTGTCTGTCTGTCTCTATGCACGTATGTATGTATGTATGTATGTATGTATGTATGTATGTATGTACGTACGGTACGTATGTACGTATGTATGTATGTATGTATGTATGTATGTATGTATGTGTGCATACATACATACATACGTATGTATGTATGTATGTATGTATGTATGTATGTATGTATGTATGTATGGAACTTCTGAGAAAGAGCAACTAGCACAGGCGAGCGAGGAATTTGAAAGAACGCTAGAAAAAAATTGCTTTCACCTTTACCATTGTGCAAGAAAATTGATGCTGTAAACGTCATGGCTTCTTCAAAATTGAGCTTTTATTACAGCAATTCAAAATTCACAGATAAACTTCTGAAGACTCTGGAAGATAAGATAGTTGATTTTGTTTGCATTCATTTCAAGCTAAACTCTTCTACCAGTCGAGCGCACATGTTCCTTCCCCGAAAACAAGGCGGCCTTGGTCTGTTGAAACCAAGTACCATGTACTACGCCAAACGCATCTCATTCCTGATCTCTGTTCTGAACAGTGATGACCAACATGTCAGAATGGTAGCGCACAACAGTTTCCCATCTCCACATGGGAAAGAGAAAAGTGCCTCACGCAGATCCAGACGACAGCAATTTTGGAGGATATGCCACAGACTCCGAAGGGAAGTAAAGGAAAGGCAGTAAGGTCAACTGGTCACGTTCTTCCTTCGTTGAGATCCATGAGCTGTGTGTGCGACTGGATCTAAGGCTGAATTCGATGAAAACAGTGACAGTTTCGGAGTAGTACTCCCAGCTTCTGAGGATGGAGTAGTTCAAATGCGCGACAGTAATTCTAAACAATGGTACAGTGCAATCAAAAGAATGCAAATGGACAAAGATACGCACCATTTTCAGCAGCTGCAACAACAAGGGAGAATCATCCGGGTTGCATTCCGGATGCGGCAATGACCCACTCCATAGGACACCTCACCAACACCAACGTCAATGACCAAATAATCAGGTTCATCAGCAAGGGACGTCTACAGCTGCTGGAGACCAATGCAGTGAACAACATCTACTATCCTGATACCTACCGGAGAGAGTGTGCTTTGTGCGGGTTTCGTTCTGACACAAACTCCCATGCCTTGAATGGATGTCGTCAACTGAGGGGCCTCTATACACAAAGACACGACAGATGCGTTGAGATTATCAGAAAGGAGCTACAGAAATGCATTGCGACGGATTTTGTGGATGTTTTTTGAAAATAGGCCTGTCTCTATAAACGGTGTTGAAGATCTACCAAGGCTGAAACCTGATCTATGCTTCATCGACCATCGAAACTCGGTGGCATTCGTCATCGAGGTTTCAAACCATTTGACTCATTTATACAAACATGCTATGAGGGCAAATTTCGAAAGTACATGCCTCTTTGCTATGCTCTTAGTGATGCCGGATTTAGCACGAAAGTGGTTGTTCTTGTAATAGGTTCACAAGGCATAGTTCATTAAAGAGTGGTTTCAGGACTTTCAATGTTAGGACTGCCCATAACAAAATGTAAACATCTCGCAGAATACTTGAGCGTGTCTGTCATGATTGGGTCTAGGCGTGTTTGGTCAAGGCGGAATCACCTCATGAACCAGCATTGAAACTGACAGATGTTGACTTTCAAACTGTGCTTTAAATAGTATCAGCTGACTAAAGCACTGACAGACAAAGAATTGGAGCCAGCCGGAGAGAGAAAGGACGTGGGGACAGAGAGAGAGAGAGAGAGAGAGAGAGAGAGAGAGAGTATGTGAGTGATAACGTTTATCGATGCGCCTGCAATCTGGAATACTGTGCATTGTTGTTGATTTGACAAGTTGATGCATTAAAGTAATTGATATGTATGTATGTATGTTTTTCTTTCATTTATTTATTCATTGATTTATTTATCTATCTATCTAATTATCTATCTTTGTTTCTGGAGGAAAATAATGGCTGGTCATAATCAGAAGAATGTTCACTCCGACCTTCAGCCCCTAGAGACAACGCTCATCGTAGGTACAGCGAAAATGACGTGAGCTTTCAACGGAAAAGAAAACCTGGGCTGGACAATCAACTGCTGAGTCTTGGTTTTGGTTTCACCTGTTGCGTGTGTGTGTGTGCGTGTGTTAGTGTGTGTGTGTGTATGTGCGTGCGTGCGTGCGTGCGTGCTTGTGTGTGTGTGTGTGTGTGTGTGTGTGTAGTAAAAGCTGCTGGTATTCACCAACTGCGATTCGCGTGACAGTTCGATTATTCTTATCCGCATATTGTAAGGCAATGATTCACCGCCCCTAATTATCCATTTTTGTGTAAGTGCTAGTCACACGCTGCTTGGTAAATCAGGTAGCAAGGCCAACATGGGGGATATTGTTTATGGTGAGACAAAAGGTGTTTCTTGCACTCCTCCGTTTCTTTTTGTGCTGATCAGCTGAATGTGTGTTCGCGTCAAGGTGATTTAGATGCGTATACACACTTCAAGAACAAGCAGCAAACAAAACTGAAACAAACAAAACACAAAGAAAGAAACAAACAGAGAAGAAGAAGAAGAAGAAGAAGAAGAAAAAAGAAGAAATGACAAGTGGTTTACCACGAGAGACTCACTAACTACATAATGCAACGGATGCCACAGATTTCTACAAAACATACAGAAGAACGCCTTCATCATCACTCTTATCTGAAACTGACATGAATTTCTCTTTTCTGCTAAATCCAGCCGTGAGCGTGGGCTGTTTCAACAGTCGATAGAGGGCAGAAATAGCGCTGGAACAAAGTCACGGAATACCACAGAGACATAGGCGGTGTGTCGCTTGAATCGATACACAGAGCCGACTGCAACTGATGAGTGTCAGCCAGAAGACGAAAATCGACACCAGACAGGTGACATAAATGGTTCTGTTCACCACAGGGAGCGGAGTGAGGCTAGAATGGTGCGTGGTTCACCAGACAGAATTCGATGGTCCCTGTAAGCTGCGGGTTAAGGGTTTAGTATTGACACTGCAGCATCTTTTCCCTTCATCCCCCAAGCCCACCACCATTCCCACCGTCACACTTCTCTTTCTCTCTGTCACTCTGTCTTTCTTTCTCTTACAGATAGATAGATAGATAGATAGATATAGATAGATAGATAGATAGATAGATAGATAGATAGGTAGAGATAGATAGATAGATAGATAGATAGATAGATAGATAGATAGATAGATATAGATCGAATCTTTCTGTCTCTGTCTGTCTGTCTCTGTCTCTCTCTGTCTCCGAACTGCTTACGAACAGTTTGTTATGTACTTGGATGCTTTAATGAGTCAGTTAAATTAACCCAGTGCTTAGAAACTAATGATTATCTCGCCCAATACATAATGCAGTATATCAGAACCTTAACTCAAAATCGAATTTCGTTCCTTATTTTGCAGTGCCAGTGCATTATGGAAAACAAGACTGATTTTGTATCATCATGCTTAACGGCATCATAAATAACAGACAGCGCAAAGCTGTTAGGACTACGTAAAATTCTGAGATGAAAACAGAAAAATCTTCCCCTGAAGTGGATTATTCCCCCCCCCCCCCCCCCCCCCCCCCCCCCCCCCCCCCCCCCCCACTGTTTAACTAGACTTTTATTTTCAAGGTTTCTTTTTTTCAAGGAGGCATTTAAACTAACACACATAAACTTAACAAAATGCTATGCCCCCAAAACAAAGCAAAACAATTAAAAAAATACATTCCCCTAAAAATGAAAAAAAAAAAAAAAACAAAAAAAAAACCCCACCAGACAAACAAAGATACGAAAGAAAAAAATGCTCTTTTAATTAAAAAAAATAAATAAATAAAAAAATAAAATAGAACATAAAAGACACAATATTATACAAAGCTAGTTTAACAAATGTGAATATAGAACGGTGTGTGTGTGTGTGTGTGTGTGTGTGTGTGTGTGTGTGTGTGTGTCAGATACCGTGAGAGAAAGCCTTGCCATGCTCTACATATAGTTTTCATAGAGAGCGCTTGAACGCCGGATTTTTTTGTTTTTTTGTTTTTTTTTGTTTTGTTTTTGTTTCAGTCGACCTTCTCGAAATGTTCCTCCTGGACGGATCTAAAGTGAATAGCTGGTTGGCTGGTTGTTTTATTTAAAGTCTTATCATCGTGTCGATGATTTAGACTCTAGCATAAAAAAAACAGCAAAAACTTTGTTAATTTTTAACATCATCATCAATTTTTTTTTTTTTAAACAGAGAGAGAGAGAGAGAGAGAGAGAGAGAGAGAGAGAGAGAGAGAGAGAGAGAGAGAGAGTTACAAGAAACGTACAATAGGACTACATAACAATTAACTGGCTAATCTGAATATTGAAAGGTTGAAAGATTAAACTGATCCGAAAATAACTTAACATTAGAAAAACGGGCAAAACACATTGTACCGAACTTCCGGCGGTCGGATAGTTTTTTTTTTTTTTTTTTTTTTTTTTTTTTTTTTTGAAAACATTTTACCAGTCTATCCTCAATTATTAACTGAATAAGTGAAATTCTCTAATAAATGAATAGCCTCAATGCAAAGGTACCGACATTGCTGGGAACAACGAACAGACCTTCGACAAACATCTGACGATTTGTTTCAGACTGACGGACAGACAGACAGGCAGACATAAGAACAGATAACAACAACAACAATAAAAATCCTGCTCTGCAGTGCTTTGCTTGCACGGTCTAGAACAATATTATCATCACCATCATCATCGTCATTGTCATCATCATGCATCGTCATCAATATCATCATCATCATCATCATCAACAACAACAACAACAAAATGCGGGATGAGGAGGAGGTGGGAAGCGTTGGAGAAGGACAGGAGTCCTAAGTGGGGGGACAAAAGGGGAAGAAGTGAGGAGGAGAGGTGTACGGGGAGAAGGTGGGTGAGCCTAAAATCTTTTATTTCTTGCCATTTGTACCCATTCATCTGTGTATACATTTACTTAGTGCATTACTTTGTGACTTAGTTAGCCGTTAGTTAGTCGGGCAGTGAGCTAGCTAATGACTTGGTTAGTTAGTTGGTTAGGTACTTAGTAAGTTAGTTTGTTAGTTAGTCAGTCAGTCACTTCGTTAGTTGGTTCGGTTGTTGCTTAGTTGGTTTGTTAGTTCTTTTTTCATTGTTTTCTCCAATCTCCCATTTTTTGCCATGCTCTCCTTTGTGTGTGTGTGTGTGTGTGTGTGTGTGTGTGTGTGTGTGTGTGTGTGTGTGTGTGTCACTTGCCTTCCTTTCGTTTCCTTGTTTATCTGCTCAGCGGGCAGATACGTAATAAGCATATTGCACATGTGCACATGATGTTTTCTGTTATGGAACAATGTAACATTTTTTAAACAGAGCTTTTTTTTTTTCTTGCCGGAATGTGTGTGTGTGTGTGTGTGTGTGTGTGTGTGTGTGTGTGTGTGTGTGTGTGTGAGCATGCGTGCGTACGTGTGTGTGTGTGTGTGTGTGTGTGTGTGTGTGTGTGTGTGTGTGTGTGTGTGTGTGTGTGTGTGTGTGTGTTCGTTCGTTCGTTCCTTAATTTAACGTCTATCCACCTAACAGTGATCTTAGACAGTATGTAAGTGTTATGTGTGTGTGTGTGCATGTGATGTTTTTGGGTGTAGCATGCAAACGGTTGGTGTTGATTTGGGGCGTACGTAGGTATGTATAATGCAATTAGGCCTAGATTTAAAAAAAAAAAAAAAGTAAAGAAAAAAAAAAAAAAAAAAAGAAAAAAACACCACATAACTGGATCCAAAACTTTCAAAGAAACACTAAATAAGCAACTAACACCAAGATTAAGAAAATAACATAGACGTTAAAGTAAATGTCCAACTGGGCTCTTGATCAGTCCTTGAACAACTTCAAAAAAATGTTCGATTCGTCAGAGATGACGTCTTCAAAGACTGTCATCGACGGTTCAGTGTTCAACAACCAAGCAGGTAAATAGGGTTTCATTCTATCGCACAAAAAATAGTAGATGGAACGGAGTGATTTGCTGGCCACAAATACAAGTCACATGTTTACAGAATTTGGTTTTAAAGGCATTAAGCCTCAATCTAAAAATCAAACTTTTTAAAATCCTCTCTTGGTAGAGATTCTTCATACCTGTTTTATTTGCTGATATCTTGTTAAATAAATATCCCCTTTTTGTTTTTGGTGCCTTTTTCCCTTCTTTGAAATAGAGTTCCAGGCTGCGTCTTTTAAAAGACTATAACTCTCATGTAAGGATAAAGGAATGTATATCTTTGTTAAATCAGTTTCAGTGATAGCAGCCTTTTTGGCTAATTTGTCTACCCTTTCATTCGCAGGTAATCCACAGTGAGATGGAACCCACAAAAATCGACATAAGAACCACGTAAATGCAAAAAATGAATTAAGTGGTACACTTCTGATATAAGTTCTGCTCTCACACTTGTGTTCGAAAATTTTAGAGCTTGTAGGACTGATTTTGAATCAACACAAAGTAGTATTTGAAATACAGGAAATTGAAAATCAAGAAGAAAGTTTAATGCCATATAATGGCAACAAGTTCCGCAGTAAATATGGAAATATTCTTTCCAAGGTGGTAACCTTTCTCTATTTTTAAGGATGGAATTATGAATGCTGAACCAGACAAATGATTGTCTAGTACAGAACCATCTGTATAGATTTTAAGGTGATTTATATAAGTTTCATTTATATGTGACTTAACATTCGTTGGCAACAAGGGTCCATCACTTTTTCTTAAACTTGTATAGTCTATGTCATAATTTGCTCTACTAAGTTCCCATTCCGGGATAGTGCTAAAAGACACCCGAGGAGCTACGTTTTGAGGTGCAGTGCCTGCTTTTGTAAATAAGTCAGATGTGTATGAGGCTATCGATTTTAGAGAATCAATTTTTTGAGCCCCGTTTAGGAAAATTTATTTCTGATTTTAATTCAGTTTCACTGGTATTAAGATTTTGTAGTGTATGACTTCTTAAAAATATATTTTGCAGATGCAAGTTTCATATTTTCTTCAAAAGGTAATATTCCGATCTCCATTTAAGTTTTTAAAGTTGATGCATGAACCGGGACACCAAGAGCTATCTTGTAAGCTTTACTATCGATACTCTGCAACTTTTTAATTAAATATTTTGGGGGGATGAAAAAAATGTCTCCTGGGCATAGGATAGTTTTGATCGTACAAGCGCAGTAGCTAAACGTGTTAATACTTTACTGTCTTTACCCCCCAGGATTGTTTGACTCACCATTTTCAAGAAGTTTAATGTTTTCTTACCTTTTGTTAGAATAGTTTGTATGTAGTAATTCCAGCTCAATTTAGAAGTTAAATTTACTCCTAAAAATTTTACAACTTTTTTTATATTCAAGGCACAATCCATCTATTTGAAATGAGGGCAAGGATCAGGATCATAGCCAGTATTGAACAGAACCATATGCGATTTTTCAGCTGAAAGGGCCAATCCATTTTCAGTCATGTACTTACTAATTTTATCTAGTTCATTTTGATATACTTTTTAATATAGTTGATTGATCTAACTGGTGTGTGACGTTTTAAAGTAACTCTCATCCATATGCAGATATCATCCGCATATTGTACTAGTTCAACAGTTTTTGATAATGATTTAGGAAGATCATGGATCAAAATATTAAACAGGATAGGAGCTATCACAGCTCCTTGCGGGATTCCCATCTGGATATGTCTTTCATTAGAATATACATTTCCTACCTTCGTCTGTATTGTTCTATCACTTAAAAAGGTTTTTAAGTAATTGTACATACATCCCGAGAGACCAGTTACTTCAATTTATTCAGAAGTTTTGAATGCCAGACTTGGTCATATGCCTTTCTAATGTCGAAAAACGTGGCAAGCACATTTTTTCTACGTGCAAACTGATGTTTACCCCTGTGTTGTAATTTTTACAAGATGGTCAACTGTAGATCTACCCTTTCTAAAGCCCGCCTGTTGTATTGGTATTACACCATTTTTTTCACAATGATGTTCAAGTCTTTTTAGAATAATTCTTTCCATAAGTTTTCCCACATGTGAAGTGAGAGCAATTGGCCTGTAGTTATTTTTGTCTGATTTTGACTTGCCCTCTTTAGGGATAGGGGTTACAATTGATTTGTTTCCACAAAAATGGTTGAATCCCTTCAGACCAACATTTCTGAAAAAATAAGTTCAGAAACATTGTGAAATTAACTGGCAAATGCTTTATCATTTCATTGGAAAATCGCATCTGGTCCCACTGACTTTCTTTTCGAACCAATAGAGAGAATTGCATCCTTTAATTCTTGAAATGTAAGGGGAGCATGTGTATAGTGACTATTATTGGGACTTTTTTCATGCGTTTCCCTATTCTCCATTTTCTCTCTGTATCTTTTGCTTTTCTGTCAGCTTTTTTGTCTCCCTATATTGCTATTTTTTGCAAACATATTTGCAAACGCTTCAGCCTTTTCAAAATTTGAAGGAAACTCATTATTTTCTAATGTTATGGGATATTCAGGAAGACTAATTCCGTTTTTCATGTCTTTTAATTTTTTCCATGTTTTCTGAAGATTTTTGGTCATGTATTTCATTTTCACAGAAATTTGACTAATATTGCTCCTTGACTTTTTCGATAACTCTGTTACTATGATTTTTTGCTCTGTTCTTTTCAGCAATTTTGTCAGGATCTTTCTTATCTTTTAAATATATTTTATAGGCCTGCATCTTTTTTTCTCTTGCTTCTTCTTCACAAGTAGCATTCCACCATACATTCCCTGCATATTTGTTTGATGCATCAGATTGCACCTTGGTATTGAGAGATCAGCTGCATGTAAAACAATATCAACAAAATTCGCGTAGCTTGTGTCAATGTTATCAGACATTATCTCTTCACAATTGTAAGTAGAGAGTATGTTTTCAAATTTATCCCAAACAGCTTTATTATAATTATATTTTGGGATCTTATCTTTAGCGCAGTTTTGAACGGATTGTTTACCCTTAATAGTAATAATTATTGGTAAATGATCACTACCAAGAGGATCTTTGAAGGTAGACCCACTCACAGCTTGGAGCTATGGCAGGAGATATAAGTGTTAAATCAATTGCTGTTGCTCGATGGTGTGTGAAATATCAGGTATTCTCGTTACACTGCCATCATTTAACAGACTCATTGAAGAGTCTACTCTATATTTCCAACGAAACGATTGTGTGTTACTATTTCGCATTCATTATCCCAAAACGGGCATGTGAGTTAAAAATCACCTGCTATTAACCATTTTTCATCTTGGTCCGGTATAGCGCGAAGCCATTCTGTGTTTTCGTTGTCAGGACCTTTTGGCAAATAAATGGAAACAACATTTAATGTAAGTAATTCGTTGAGTTTCAGTTTTGCTGCACCTGCATTAATGTTTTTTAACATTCTTTGAAAAGGGTGGCTCTATTTCAAAATATTCAACCTTTTCTTGAATATATAGTGCTGTACTAACCCTCCTTGTTTCGTTGTTAGTTTGGAGTATTGGAGGGTAATAAAAGTTTTGTAATTTTGGAATTTTGTGTTCAGTTGTATTTAAGGACTGTAATATCAACACTTGATACGAATGATCTGAAAGATGTTGAATCAGTTCGTCAATATTTGTTGATATTGATCTGCAGTTCCATTGCAATATTTTCAAATTCGAATGCTTTGTCATGCTCTCTGAAGAATGAAATATGTATTGTCTTAAATAGGAAAAAAAAAAAAAAAAAAACAGCAACTTTTATAATATTAAAAATGGCAAATAACAAAGATGACAAACTGTGTCAATTAGCCATCCAATAACATAGTATTCGCAATAATAAAACATTAATTTATGGGGCTGATGTTCTTATGATAATGAGGGTAATTAGAAAATGATGAGATCACAAGATGGCACCTTGTTCAAAACAAAACTAACAGTCAAAAAGTGCTGGAGTTTTGCAAAAATTATTCCACCCTCTCTCAGAAAGAAATCCCCAGAAAATGGGGGTCATAATCACTCAGCACAGCAAATCTGTTCATCCATGAATTGGGAGCGAACAACAGCTCGTCGTAGTACATGGGGAAAGGTCTGGGGGTGGTGTGGAACCTGATTGCTTTCCTGGGCTTCCTCCAGAACAGGTCTCTCACGTGGCGCCCGATGTTAGCTGCCATCTTACTGGTTCCGAGGAAGGTGGGATGAAGACCATCCTGAAGATGTCGCGGGCTGGTTGGTAGATTAGAATGCCCCACGAAACTGATGTTGTTGAAATCAGCTAGCTGTTGCATGACGAGCGCATTGAACAGTTCTGATTTGATGTTCAGATCTTTGTTTCTGGTAGGGCACACTTTGCTGACCACTACTTTTGAGATCAGGATGACTCTTAACAATTGCTTTAAATGTTCATAACAAAGTCTCTACAGCAGTCTTCAGGGGACTTCTTTTTCAGGTCATTTATTGCTGTGTGGATGACTAGAGCGTCATATTTCATGGGTTTTGTCGAATCATTTTCAGCCTTGAACATTCTTTGGAATCTCCTCTGTTACATACACCTTTTTGGATGTTGCTCTGAAGCAGTACGAATTTCCCAACCTCTTACTATCGATTTTGTTGGCTATGGAATCGTGTAGAAACAACACCCGTGGCAGATCTGATTTTTCTTCTTCTCGGAAGGTTTTTGTTCTTTGAAATTTTTCCCCGTGACGTAAGTGGTCGGTCTTTGCTTTTGCGTCATCGGTTCTTTTTTTCTTCAGTCTTTTTTCTACCTTCGTCGCATTTCTTTCTTTCTTTCTGTGGATTTTGTTTTGCTGCCGTTTTGGATACGACGTTAGAAGGTGAGGGCTGTTTAGCGGCGGACGATATCGATGTCCCAGCTTGGCAGCTTCGGCATAAGACGCGTGTGATAGTCGGTCGGTTTCAGTCTGTGTTTCCGCGTTCTTAAACGATACTTTTTTTTTTCTCTTGATTAAAATATCTTTTCATCAGTTCGGTCTGCGACTGAATTGTGTCTTCTAGCTTAGACAATTTTTCATTTAGTGTTGATACGGTCCGTTCAAGGAATATGATTCTACTTACGGCTTCGTTTTCTTCTTTTTCTTCATCGCTGATTGACTCCGTTTGCATTGTTTTTTCGGGTCTGCCCAAACGGTCGTTGTCGACTGGAAAAGAACTTTTCCTTGTAGAAGAAAACCTCGTCCTTCTGGGGCTGGTTGTTGCGTTTTTCTTTCTCAATCAAATGTTCTTTCGCCCGTCTTACTTATTTGGTTATAGCTTCTGGTTCTAGTCATCTTCTCATGAATCTCAGATTTTTGCCAAAAACTCAGCAGCTTTTAACCTAGCACACACACACACACGCACACACACACTCGCTCTCTCTCTCTCTCTCTCTCTCTCTCTCACACACACACACACACACACACACACACACACACACACACACACACACACAGAGAGAGAGAGAGAGAGAGAGAGAGAGAGAGAGAGAGAGAGTTTATGATCTAACCCATGTTTTCCTGAAGTGCGATGATTCTGTTTGTGTTTCCCCCCTTTTTATTGGCATGGGAGGAGGAGAGATGACAGCAGGTGGAGTCTGCACGCCGACCCCTCACCACTCCAGCTCTTCAATCTATAAAACACCAGCACCTTCAGTCATTCGTTCACACATGCACGCACGACCTGTGACTATATAAAGGAAACTGTCTCACGTCGTCTCCAGTGCACCATCTACTCTCCTACTGTCACTGAACGTCCGTCACATTGGCATCTCTGACACCTCATTGGCAGTCTGTTTCCTGCTGTCCCTCGTCCGGCTGGAATATGGCAAGGTAGTGGATAGCGGTGATCAGAAAGCTGATCCTTCACACCGCTTACCCTGCATCTTTCAAAGTCAACATAAGACAAATAATGCTATCAAGCAGCGAATTTCGCGATATACGGCAATTTGGTATCAAATAAGTGGTTTGGGTACCTTGAATGTTGAAACAAAAAGTTAGCATGAAATAAACAAACTGGTTTTTGAGTAGCATGAAGTAAATAACCTAGTTTGGGAAGAATAAGAGATGGGATGAGCGTATTCTATATGGCTGTTCCGATATCAATGCCGACGCTAAACACATCTCATTAACTAGGCCTGGCATCTGAGGGCAGCCTATGAAACGAAGCAAACCTTTAGAACTCATCCTTTCTTTTTGCTTCATTACATTTTCATCAGCCGAATTATGAACAGTTGGAATTTCTCGTCTTTTACTATTGTACCTACACGAACACTAAACAGTTTTTTTTTAATGAACCTGACAAGCATTTGGAAGAAAATCGCTTCCAAACGTGTCCTAATTCTAGATCTTAGTCTAATTATGTACTTGTTGTGAAGCCTTCGCAATTTCTGTTGTATTAATGGAGATAAAGAAATTAGCAAACGATGCAACTGAGCAGATAATGTAAGAGGCCTAGAGATCAACATGTGATACGGAAAAAATAACAGCAGACAGAACCCCTCCTTGCAGTTACCAAGTGCCACAAACTCGCCTAAGTGCTGGTATGTATCTCACCATGACTCCTTGTCCAAGACCATTCTAAAAGGTATAATGGAGGGTGGACATTATCTCGCCATTTCTCCTTGTCTAAAATCATTCCACATCTGTACAATGGAGGGTGGACGACGTGTATCCCCCCATGAATCCCTGTCTAAAATCATTTCACAGGGTACAGTGTAGGGTGGATTTGTATCTCGCCATGACTTTCTGTCCAAGATCATTCTGCAATGTAAAGTGGAGGGTGGACATGTATTTCGCCACGAGTACACGTCCGAGATCATTCTACATGGTACAGGGAGGGGTGGACATGTACCTCGACAAGACGCCTGTCCAAGATCATTTTGCAGGGTAAAGTAGAGGGTTGATATGTATCTCATCATCTTTCCCTGTCCAAGACCATTCATTCTACCCGCGTACAGGGCAGGGTGGACATGTGTCTCTCCATGACGTCCTGTCCAATACCACTGTACAGGGTAAAGTAGAGAATTGATCTCCCTAAGGCAGGAAGTACTGGATGAACAACGTACAGGACTGGACTGTCACTATCCCCCTCCATCCATCTTGATTCATCCAACGGTAGTCATGGCACCTCAGGGATCTAAAGCAGCGTAACAGTGATCACGAAGTATACGGTTTCCTGTCTTTGAGACTTTCTTTTCAGGCTACTTGGTTGCTGACATCATCGTGGGGCATTGCATGGAGCATTTTTCACGTGTATTAGACAGACATACCTGTAGAAAGGTCACTGGTCCTATTTTGTGTCATATATTCCATAAGCTTCACCTTGCGTTATGTTTCGTGTGTTGACTTGCATTTTACCTGAGTCATCAATGTGGTATTTTACCGTAGATGCATTTTCTGTAGCAGGAGGGAAGCTAGATACCTTACCGTGAGAGGTGAAGCTGCCCACAGAAAAAAGAAAGAAACAAAGCTGAGTGGAAGCTGATTTCCTTGGCCTTTTTCTAGCAAATGAGGTGTCTACGAAATCGATAAACTCTTTACTGTTGCAGCAGATGTGTGCAGACACTGACATCAGGAAGCTGATTCAGGACACATATCACCACATAAAGTGAAAGACATGTGACATTGTATTGTAAGCACAGCCTTAGCTAGTTAAATGGAGGCTGGTCAGTTTCCGTTTCCGTCCCATATGTTGTCTTGCCGGCCGTACAAGGTCCTTTCAGAGATATTGTTAGGCATGACTGGTATTGGAACTATTTAAGACGCAGGAGATAGGGCTTGTAATACGTTCTTCTTTGTAACAGGGAGGATGTACACGTGTGTGTGTGTGTGTGTGTGTGGGTGTGTGTGTGTGTGTGTGTGTGTGTGTGTGTGTGTGTATGTGCGTGTGTGTGTGTGTGTGTGTGTGTGTGTGTGTGTGTGTGTGTGTGTGTGTGTGTGTGTGTGTGGTGTGTGTGTGTGTGTGTGTGTGTGTGTGTGCGTGCGCGCGTATGTGCGCGCGTGCATGCATGAGTCCATGCGTGCGTGCGTGTGTTTGTGCATGCGAGCGAGGAGAGAGAGAGGAGGAGAGAGAGAGAGAGAGAGAGAGAGAGAGAGAGAGAGAGAGAGAGAGAGAGAGAGGAGAGAGAGAGACAGAGAGACAGGAGAGAGAGAGAGAGAGAGAGAGAGAGAGAGAGAGAGAGAGAGAGAGACAGAGAGACAGATGAGAGAGTGACAGAGGAGACAGAGAGAGAGAGAGAGACTGAGAGAGAGAGAGAGAGAGAGAGCAGAGAGAGAGAATCTTTTTTGTGCAGCTGCGAGCAGAGAGAGAGAGAGAGAGAGAGAGAGAGAGACGGTCTTTCTGAGAGGACTGTGTCTATTTGTGACAGATAGAGAGACGGATAGAGCAGGAGAGAGCAAGAGAGAGAGAGTGACAATGTTGATAGAAAAGGAGTACATCTTCTGTTGCACTGTGTCTATTTGCAGCTCGGTTTATCGAGCACTGGCTGGCATCACCTTCTTTTGTTGTGCAGGTAAGACGGAGATGACTTCAGGTGTCCTTGACTATAGTGCACATATATGCCTTGTATATTTATTTATCGATTATATAAACGCACGGTGTTTGCTATAAGAAAAACGCTATTCTGGAAAAGGAGAGAGAGAGAGAGAGAGAGAGAGAGAGAGAGAGAGAGAGAGAGAGAGAGAGATGGGAGAGGGGGGGGGGGGGGGGAGGGGGGGGGAGAGAGAGACTCGCAGATCAAATTAATTCCGATATACCAGCGACAATGATTTGGGAACTGACGACAATGCGGGTTAATTTAGGGTTGTATGTCTGCCGTAATTTGGCACTGACGACAACTTTGCGATAACCAGGGCTTATGTGTCTGCCTAAATTTTGGCAACTGGCGACAATTTTGCGATAATCTTGACTTGTGTATCTGTCGAAATTTGGCACTGACGACAATATGCAATAATTTGGACTTTCCAGGGCTCTGAAAGTTGACACTGACGACAATTAGCAATGATTTGGACTTTTCTGTGCTCGAAAAGTTGCCACAGACGTCGATTTGCGACAATTTGGACATTTCTGTGCCCTGAAAGTTGACACTGACGACAATTTACGATAATTTGGACATTTCTGTGCCCTGAAAGTTGACACCGACGTCAATTTGCGATAATTTTGGACATTTCTGTGCTCTGAAAGTTGACACTGACGACAATTTACGACACCACAAGGCGTGGACAATGTCCTGTCTCTCTATCTGACTTGACCAATAATGCAAACTGACCGTGGACAACAACGGAGGAATGGCCGATAGTCGATCTGAAGTCTGCTCTCTAGCCATTTCTCATGTCCGTCAAAATCATGACCGGATGTCACAATTGCTTTAGATAATCGTGACCGAGAAAGAGGACGTCGACATCGTAATTACGTAATGCAAGTTTCAGCATATAACAGGCCTTACATCAAGTTGTGATGACCTGGTGTGTTTGACGGTAAATGTCGTAATTCTGATCACTTACTGTGATTGACTGGAGATGTCTCACTGTAACCAACAGAAGATGTCATAGCTCTTACTGCTTGATATGACTGACAGTAGAAGTCAGAAAAACAGCCGAAATGACAATTGTGATTTGATCAGTGTGACTGACAGTGAATGTCATAACTAATTGACGAGTGTGTTAAGCTGTGGATATCATAACTGTCATTGACAAGCATGATGGACAGTGCCGGTCATAATGATAACTGACAGGTTTGACAGAGGATGGATGTCATGACTGTGAGTGATCAGTGCGGCAGGTGTGTGTTCCAGCAGTGCCTCTGCTGGCAGAGAGTGAAGCCAAGGCAGACAGCAGTGCCAGTCATTGGTAAGCTGACAAGAAAGATGCTGCTCTGCATGCTTTTTGTCCTAGGGTTCTCTCTCTCTCTCTCTCTCTCTCTCTCTCTCTCTCTCTCTCTCTCTCTCTCTCTCTCTGTGTGTGTGTGTGTGTGTGTGTGTGTGTGTGTGTGTGTGTGGTTTGCTGTGTGAAAAATCCATTAAACTACGAGCAGGTTCATTTCCATTAGTTCCAAAGCTTAGCAGCACCGTGTTTCTGCTAATGTCATATATATTTCCGAATATCGTCTGTTTCGTTTGTGAAGTTTTGCCCCAAAATGCACATTGGCTGGCTAGGTAGTATTGTCACGACAGCTGCAATATTTGTGAGATGCGGAGTTACTGTGTTACACGAAATGCACGCATGCAAATTGAAAGAAAAACAAAAACAAAACAAAACAAAAAAAAAAAAACCTGTCGCAAATGGCTTTTGAGAATTGACTTGAACCTTAATGTAATGGCCCAATGTGAACACACACACATACACACACACACACACACACGCGCGCGCGCGCGCGCGCGCGCGCGTGAGAGAGAGAGAGAGAGAGAGAGAGAGAGAGAGAGAGAGAGAGAGAGAGAGAGAGAGAGAGAGAGAAACCGATACCACAGACACAAGCTGTTCAGTGTAAAATCAACAACACAGCTAATTCACGTTACACCAAACAGACACTTTAACGCAAACAATATCCGAGTGAAATACTCCGCAATAACGATCCAACAAATCCGTTTTGCAAAATACCTCCAAGATTCCATGACATACGTGACGACAAATAAGGCATCGTGTACGGCTGATATTGAATATGGTTTAAGCTAACCATGATCTGTCTTACAGTGTATTTCACTGGCATGCTATGTCTTTAGACTTTTGAGCGTTTCCATGACAATTAAGGTCCAAATCTATGTCACACACACGGACACGCAGAGAGAAATGAAATACATGTGTTGATGTGATTTTGAGAGCTGAGGTTGTATCGATGACTAATGTAGATCATGTTCAGTGTGATTATGAATCAAATAACACGAAGTTGAACGACACGCATTGTGATGTGTTATATTCTGTTCTGGTGTTTTGTGTCATGCTGTGAGATAGTGTGTGGTATTATGTAGTATACACGTCTTTACGTATGTGCACACTCTCGCACGCGCATGCAAGAAGGCAGAGAGTTTTCCAAGAGAACATTTTTTTTTTTTTTTTTTTTTTGCTGTCCCAACCTCTGCGCCACCTCAGAGGCAGTGCACCCACGCCGCTCATTCCGACACCCTGTCCACAGCCACAGCCCGGTCGGCCCCGCCACAGCCCCGGCACCGGCAATTCTCAGGGAGCAGTCAATGTCAAGTCGTCAAGAGGCAACCTACCGGAGGATACACTGCACTGCCGCCGAGTCACTTCGGTGGTGTTCAGTGGCGCCTGTTCTGATCTAACATACGCAGGACACCACCTACTAAGCCCCCTACTGACGACAATAATTGCTTAGTCGCGGAGCCAGCGTGAGAGTGAGCTCTCCCTCCGGAGGGCGCCACCACGTCCGTCCAACGACAGCCCCCATGGACTCGCCGATGCCGGCGACCCGGACGGAACCAAACCAAGGCCACAGACGTGGAGAGGACATCGAAATTGAGGTCACCATGAGAACAGGGCATGAAGGGCCACAGAATTTGAGACTTTTTTTTATGCTGATCGATGAGAATGAGGATGATTAAGATGATGCTACGGATTTCCATTTCGGTCTGAGACTACATGACAGGGCTGTACTCTACGCTTCCTTTCATAATATATCCCGGCGTCAACCAGGCCCGAGAGATACAGACACCTGCAGTGTTGGTCATGAAATTTGAGCAACACTCTCAGAAACGCATCCATTTAAGTGGATGAAACTCGACTGTGTGGTCCCAGTCTTCCCAACTGAGCCGCAGCAAACTCAACTCTGGGTAGGAGCCGGTCGGGGCAGAAAAACCCACATGACTTCTGATGGGATTCGAACCCACGACCTCCCAGCCGGGAGTCCGCGACGCTAACCACTTCGCCACGGCGGCTGGTTTCCAAGAGAACATGCTTTGACATATGGATGTTGAAATAGAAGCTACCGTTTTCTTTGACTAATATTTGACAAACTTAAAAGAAAAAAAAAGTCTACTAAGCTTTCACCGCTGGACAAAAAGGACAAACGAGCTACCAGACAAAACATGACGCTATTCGACCTTTTTGGTCTTCTTCAGGCAAGGTAAACAATATGGCTTTAATTCAACGTCCTTTTTGCGCCTAATTTAAGAAGATAAGCGATTGTGCGTTCTTCGTTTTCATAGTCCTGAATGTTGTTTATCTTGCTGAAGAAGACCTGAGAGATTGAAACGCGACGTGCTTTGTCTTGCAATTTGTTTTGTCCCTTTTGTCCGGCGGAATAGTCTTTTTTTTTCTCATAAGTTTGTTTCAGTTTCTGCCTGCAGTCACTTCACTTTGAAACCAATCTTTTACATGTTGCTCCTTTTCTGTTCTGTTAAATGGTGACGGTCTGTCCTGATGAGATCAATGCAAGCTTCAAGCAAAAGTAAATCTTTGAAAGTAATTTCAAAGACTCCACCAAACAACCGTGGACATATGAATCACAAGACAAAACAGTTCGCGTTTCGACCTCTTAGGTCTTGTTCGGGCAAGATAAACAACACTCAGGACAAGCGAAAATGAAGAACGAGCTAATCACTAATTTTTGTCGGATTCGGCGCAAGATAAGAAGAGAGGAGTGCCGAAATTACCATCACACACACACACACACACACACACACACACACACACACACACACACACACACACACACACACACACACACGACTGAACACAGACGTGAAACGAAACACGGAACAATGAAAAGTAACATGTAAAGACCAACAGCAGCATACAGCGATCACAAGTGCACACCTAAAATAGATGACATAAACAAAATACAAAACAAAGGTAGGTAAGGTAAGGTAATGTTGTTTAAAGCCCAGCCGACCGCAAACGGCCATATCAGGGCTGTCACCTCGTTGAAATCAACTCACAAGTCATTCATTCACACAACCCTTTAAAATATATCTTCTAAAAACACACCCGAAAAATACGCTAAGTGCTACATGTTCTTCTTGTCACTATGCTGAATGTTATTTGTTTTCGCCTGAAGAAGACCCAAGAGGTCGAAACGCATTGTGACTAGCCCTGTACTCTGTTTGTCTGTGTCCCTAGCGGTAATTAACCCCCTCTCTTTCCAAATTTCGCTTTATTTTCCGCCCTCTGTCACTCCGTTTGAAACTGTTGTTAATTTTTTTTTCTATTGTAAAATCTCAGATCAGATGAAAAAATATTAATCTCTTTAAAAAAAATTCAAAGATCATATCAGGTGGAACATCTCTGAAGAAGCTTTTCATGGAATCTACCGTAAACTGTTAATATGTCTCACATCATGCAAGTCCCAATATTCTAACAGAATTATGTTTCATCGTGAGTGGTACATGACATGGAATGCACCACGGAGCTTCTTCACTTTTTAAAAGATACGAATGAGTAAAATACGAATGACCGGTGCGCAGCTGGCATAAAACCGTTTCTTCTTTGCGGCCACCAG
>JADBJO010000141.1:0-5000 GCA_016801955.1 Conus betulinus | reverse complement strand
GGGGGGCGGAGGGGGGGGGGGGGGTGGGGCGGAGAAGGAGGTGGGGGGGGGGGGGGGCCGGGGGGGGGGGGCGCGGAGGGGAGGGGGGGGGGGGGTGGGGGGGGGGGGGGGGCGGGCCGGAAGCGGAGGGGGGGGGGGGGGGGGGGGAGGGGGGGGGGCGGGCGATCGGTGGGGGGGGGGGTGGGGGCGGGGGGGGGGGGGGGGGGGGGGGGGGGGGCTGGGGGGGGCGGGGGGGGGGGGTGGCGCTGGGGGGGGGGGGGTGCGCGGGGCGCGTTGGGGGGGTGGGGGGGCGATGGGGGGGCGCCTGGGCGCTCTCAAGGGCGATACGATAACCACGGCAGCAATCAGTTGGTTCGTATGAGTCGTTTTACATCATTACCACGACATCGTCCGACGACAATAATTTTGTCGGGTTGACCCATACGAGAGTGATTGGCCAACAAAGAGTACGTAAACCTCTGAGGATACTGTACCAGCACAGGAGTGCGGTCTTGACACAGAAGGTCTATGAGATGCGGTCCAGGGGGTCTCTCTTGCCCGTGAAAGGCGCGGGTGCAGGCATGTTTATAAGGACAGCAAGGTCTATGGGGATGTGCTTTGAAAATTTGTAAAGCCCAGGCTTGTGGTAATTTGATACTGTTCAAGAGGTACCGTGGGTTAGAACAGAGAATGGTTAGAACTGATTCAGCTTGAGGGCCAGGAAAGTACCTCCCTGTTGGGCTCTGGTGGAGCTACAGAGTATCGTGGACTTCATTTATCAGTACATCATTGTAAAGCTTTTGGTCGTGTTTGAGGGAGAGGGAGAGAGAGGAGGAGGGAGAGAGGAGACGGGAAGAGGAGAGGGAGAAGAGAGAGAGAGGAGAGGAGAGAAGAGACGGACAGGACGGACAGACAGGGCAGACCCGGCAGGAAGACGCACCAGCCAGGCAGGCTGGAGAAGACAGACAGCAGGCAAAGGGGCAGGCAGACAGATAGGGCAGGCGGAGCGAGAGATGACCCGGAGAGAATGGGAGGAGGTGGAGAGGAGAGGGAGAGGAGTGAGAGGAGGATTGGAGAAGATGAGATTGCGGAGGGAGTGGAGGGAGGGAGGGGGAGGAGGCTCTCACCATCACACACCCAATACAGAGAGAGGGAGAGAGAGAGAGGAGGAGAGGGGCCGGAGGCAAGCACTTTTTTTTTTTTTTTTTTTTTTGTTGTTATTTTTTTTTTTTGTTGGACCCATCTCTCTCGGCCACCCTTAATAAAAACAAACCCAGCAGCCCTCGGCAGCCCTCGGCCCACCCCAGACAAAAGGGACACACGACGGAACTCACCCTTTCCTTAATACCGCATTGGGTTCTGCACGCCGTGTGTTTCCACGTGGCACCCCAACCATGAACACTTCAGGGGATCATCAGGATGCAACACAGAAAACCCCCTGCACACGGGCCCTGTCAGCTGGTGTGTGGGTTTGTTTGTTTGTTTGTTTTGTTAACGGTTTTTTTTTTCTTTTCGTTTTTGTTATTCCTGTTCTGCTATTGACCTGATTCAAAACGACCCGAGTGAGACCGCAGTAAAACGGTCAAACCAAACCACGGAATCTTTCTCAAATCTCTCTCATCTCTGTCTTCTCTGTCTCTGTCCTCTGTCGTCTCTCTCTCCTCTCGCTCTCTCTCCGTCACACACACACCACCCATACATACTCTCTCTACTCTCTCTCTCACAGCACAACACACAAAAACATACATCAAAGAAAAAACAAACAAACCAACAGAAAGAACATAGGCATGACAACATCAAAGAAGGAAACTAATATGAAAAGGAAAAATAATTATAAAGAGGAGTGAAGAAAAAAAACAACAAACACCAAAAAAAACAAACAAACCTGAAAAAAAAACAGCGCCACACAAAGCAAGAAGAAGAAGGAAGAAAAGAAGCGAAGAAGAAGAGAAGAAAGAAGAAGAAGAGAAGAAGAAGGAAGAAGAAAAGGAAAGGGAAAGAAGAAGAAGAAAAGAACAAACAACAACAAACAACACAAATGCTGTGGAGGGAGACAGCATAATTGTTTTATAAAAAAATGTGTGGAAGGAGGGGAGTTGAAAAGAAATTTTACGATGTATTTTTTCAGATGATGGTTTTAGATACCTGTGTTGTGGGCATATTAAATCTATAAAGTGAAACTTGTATTATAGAAAAGTAACATGATGCCGAGCGAGCACACAGTCGGAAGGAAAGCAGATGGGCCTTTAACATAATTACTCTAAAGAAACAAATAGCACCAGGTTTAATTGTTCAGATCAAAGCAAACAAAGGCCCACATCTACGGGTTAATATACGGAAGACAAACACACTGCGCAGTAGATGGGAAGAAGATAAAGAACACAGACAAACACCCAGACCAAACACAGGGGGCACCACCACGCAAACAGAGACAGGCTGAAAGACAGATCAGGAACGGACAGCGGACCACACCACAAACCGCGCGCGCGCGCGCGGGCACATGCACGTTACGCCGCTCGCACACCCGCACGACACACATGTTCTTGCACACACACCACCACACACACTGTACCACCCCACACGCACAACACATATATATATATATAGTGATATCTATATATATATAATGCCGGGTTGACAATTTAAGAGGAGGCGTGGGGGGGGAGGGGGGGAAAACAAGTGCAGGCTAAACAATCTTCCATCAGTAGTAAGACTTGGCAAGATTTAAACAATTTAGGGGGAAAACATTGAAGTTGACCGTAAATGGGAAGGAAAATAAAAGTATATCATTAATAGGAAAAACCATTCACTAGCTGCATGAGGGGAAACTATCGCAATTCTTCCTCGAAGGCAGATCTATGGTGTGTATCGCCCGTCCCCTCCCCGAGGGCCACTTCGTCCCGACGGGGATCAGGACCCCCATCAGGAGAGGAGGGACACGGCTCCCTGTCGGTGTACGTACTTCCACCCGGCACGTCAGACCCAGAGGACACACACAGTTTATTAGTTGTGTGTGTTCCGGACCATCATAGGGTGTTCGAAAAAGGGACACCAACACAGCAAACCCCAAAGCAGCCAGCGAAAGGTTAGTAGAATTAAAAACAATATAATATATAATCTTCTATCTCTTCTCTCTATCTCTCTCTTCCAAATCTCTCTCTATTATATAATAGATATTATATAGAGAGAGAGGAGAAGAGAGAGAGAGGACAGACAGATAGACAGACAGATAGAACAGGGACCGAGGAAGAAAGAAAGACCAGGAGGGGGGGGAAGGGGGCAACAAGACAAAAAAAAAAGGACAAATGAAAGAAATAACAAGAAAACCAAGACGCATGTACTGACGGCAACAGAAAGACAGGAAAAACAAAAAAACAGACAAGCAGCAGACAGGAAGTCCTGAAGAAGAAGAAGACCGAATACAGACAGGACAAAAAAGAGAAAGGAGACAGGGCCAGAAACCAATGATGAACCGGGTAGAAAGACAAAGGGAAGAAAAGCAGAAACTCTAGACAAAGACAGAGGAAGAAACCGCAACGAATGTAAAAAGCTGCACATCTACATCACACAACGTATTCCTGCAGAGACACACACACACACACACAAAGAGAGAGAGAGAGAGACTTCGAGAGACGAGGAGAGACGAGGGGGGACGAGAGAGAGGGGAGAGAGAGAGAGCGAGAGAAGGAGAGAACTAAGATAGTTTAGATACGGACGCATTGACAAGACATGGTACCATCATTGAATTAGTCAGTCGTAAACACTGAAAATGGAATGAATAGACACGCACACACACACCCACACACACACACACACACACACACACACCACACCCACATACACGCCCGTGCGCGCGCCGTACACACACCTACCCACACCACACACGCGCACAGATATTAATTATATGATAGACAGAGCTGACAGGGAAAGAAAGAAAAATAGAGTAATATTGATAGGACACCATATGTACATACATATACACTACATACATTCATACACACCTACATACGGACATGCATACAACATACACACACACACCCAACATATATGATATATATAATATTATAATATATATTGATATATATCTATATATATATCTATGTTATATTATATATATATATATTATATAGATATATCTAAGAGAGATTGAGAGAGAGAGAGAGAGAGGGAGATGAGGGAGAGAGCATATGAGAGAGAGGAAGAGAGAGGAGAGAATCCAAACGCAGGATACGAAATACTGATTTCCTCATTGTTTGAAGTGTTTGAGCCAATTCACGAACATCGGGGTATTGTGTGGATGGTAACCGGACTGAAATGATCGCCCTGGATATGAGACAATGAATATATAATACCAGATATCCAGTTCTTCGTGACAAGGAAACCTTATCAAGGACGTTCTGATGATGTTACATAAAGTAACACACACGAAGGTTTGTGCCAAGTCACCTGTGGCCGCAAACAGGTTTTGCTCATCATTACGGTCAGGTGTGTATCCCCATAAGGATTTCCTTCCTCACCAGTCCCGGTTGTGAAGACGATATTCTGTACTGAAACTGTGCATGAATTATTGTCCAGCACATTTCTGCATTAGCGGGACACGTGAGAGAGGAGAGAGATGAGATGAGAGGAGAGGAGAGAGAGGGAGAGGCGGGGTGAGAGAGGGAAGAGGGAGAGGAGAGAGAGGAGCGAAGAGGAGAGAGACCACGGAGAGAGGAAGAGCGAGGAGAGAGAGGAGAGAGAGAGGAAGATAGAAAGCCGGCAAGATAGACCAGACGGGAAGACAGACAGAGAGACGGGACAGATGAACGGACAGAGAGATGGAAGAGAGAGAGGAGAGGGAGAGAGAGAGAGACAGACAGGGAAAGAACGGCAGAAAGCAAAAAAAGACAGAGAAGAAAAGAGAGAGCGAGAAGAAGAAGAAGAAGAAGAAAAGAAGAGAAGAGAAGAAGGAAGAAAGAAGAGAGAGGAGGAGAGAGAGAGAGACGAGACGATGAGAGAGAGAGAGAATGAAAGTTGAGGAA
>JADBJO010000140.1:1053807-1061133 GCA_016801955.1 Conus betulinus | reverse complement strand
GTGTCATACTGTCAGAAAAAAAATTGTGAAAGTTTTTATCAGGTGCAATTCGTAGGTAAAGGGCAGTGTGCTTTAAGCGACTACAGAAAACTGTCTGTTGCTTACATATCATGTCACCACAGGTTACAGAACCATCGACAGTCTGTACCCTCGCAGCAACACCTTCACGGCCCCAGGGGTCAGAGCAGGTGGCGCCCCCCAACCACAGCGACACATGGACAACCTTCGCTACATGAACAGCCTGAACGCTGCCCTGGCCTCTCAGCCCTCGGCCAACGGATCCCAGGCTGCTGCAGCATCAGACAGGGAACCATCGGGCGGGGAGTCCTCGGAGACATGCCAGAAGCCGGTGCCAGGTCGAGACAACATGTCCGCGGCGGAGAGAGCAGGCATCAACACCACCCTTCCCGGGCAAGACCGAGTACATGGAGAACTACACCCCGCCCACGGACACTACGCGCTGCTCTGACTTCCTCCTCATCAACGCCAAGCCTGACTTGCAGCTGCACGGCAGACCCTGGGGCAAGCCCGCTACGACCGCAGCTTCACCGAGTACCACAGCCGCTATGAGTGGCCTGATGGCCGGAAGATCAACATTCGTCCCTGGGCCCCAGTGCCAGACCCAGGGGTCATCAGGGCGAATGAATGCTGTGCTGGGAGAGCCTGGTGAAATGCTGATGATGGATAGGTGATGATGTCAGAAAGTGGACATTAAGCTAGCATTACGTCAGATGAATTGAAATACAGTGAGCGAACACACCCGGCACCACATCAGACACGTTAAAAGAGAACACTGGCAGAGCCAGTGTACAGTAACCTGGTGCCACATCAGACACGTTATAGAGCACTGGCAGAGCCAGTGTACAGTAAGCTGATGCCACATAAGATGAACTGAAATGCATTGAGAGAACGATTTTTTAGCAACCTGGCACCACCATCAAATACGTTTAGTACATTGACAGTGCGAGTGTACAGTAACCTGGTTCACGTCAAATATACTGAGGGTACCTGGAGAGAGCAAGTGTGTAGTAACATGGCACCAGATCATATACATTGTAACACCTGGAGAGAGCAAGTGTTCAGTAACATGGCACCACATCATATACATTGTAACACCTGGAGAGAGCAAGTGTACAGTAATATGGCACCACATCATATGCATTGTAACACCTGGAGAGAGCAAGTGTACAGTAACATGGCACCACATCATATGCATTGTAACACCTGGAGAGAGCAAGTGTACAGTAACATGGCACCACATCATATGCATTGCAAACACCTGGAGAGAGCAAGTGTACAGTAACATGGCACCACATCATATACATTGCAATACCTGGAGAGAGCAAGTGTACAGTAACATGGCACCACATCATATACATTGTAACACCTGGAGAGAGCAAGTGTACAGTAACATGGCACCACATCATATGCATTGTAAACACCTGGAGAGAGCAAGTGTACAGTAACATGGCACCACATCATATGCATTGTAACACCTGGAGAGAGCAAGTGTATAGTAACATGGCACCACATCATATACATTGTAACACCTGGAGAGAGCAAGTGTACAGTAACATGGCACCACATCATATGCATTGTAACACCTGGAGAGAGCAAGTGTACAGTAACATGGCACCACATCAGATACATTGTAACACCTGGAGAGAGCATGTGTACAGTAACATGGCACCGTGTGCCGCACGTGTGTGGAACTGTGCGTGAAAGAAGAAACGTCATAAATGAAGAGTTATGTACACTGTAACAGCCACAGCAGCGTACAGGGGGGAAAAAAGTACATTGAAGAACATTCATTTCAATTCGTAAGTACTTTTCTATTAAAATATTTATACATATGTTGTGTGTGTGTGTGCGTGCGTGTGTGTGTGTGTGTGTGTGTGTGTGTGTGTGTGTGTGTGTGTGTGTGTGTGTGTGTGCTCTTGCGTGCATGCATATGTGTGTGTGAGTGTGCACGCGCACATGTTGGTGTGTGTGCGTGCGTGCGTGAGTGCATGCATGCGTGCGTATGCGTGTGTGTGTGTTGTACCGAATAGTAGTTTATCTTGGTGTGATTGTATCACAATTCAAACCACAGGTCTGTTACATACACATGGCAAAGAAATAAAAATAAAATAAATAAGAAAAAAGAAATAATACAAGGACACACACCACACGCTAGATATCATGCATAATACGCAACACCAACAATAAAAACATATAAATACGTCTCTAAAATCAACGGAATTGATGATGACTTTTATGGGAATTGAAATGAATGAGCAATAATTGTGCCGGAGACACGTTAGGAGCTTAGCAGGAATATATGTATTATCAAGCACAAGACCAGCAAATGTCACGTGAGAACTAAATCATTTTCGTAGTTTGTAAGCTGATGCAGCTTACATGCATACAAAAACATGAGACGTAACTGGAGGCTCGAAAAGAAAATCAAATAAAACTAATGTATGTGTCGGTCTGTCCCCTGGACAGACACAAATGACTAAACACCTGAGATCAAAGATATACTACTTCATTTGCTGCAAAGGGCATGTGTGCTGATGTTGCAAATGTGATGATCAGAGAAGGCCACTCTTACGAGTGTCATGAAAAGAAAAAGAGCATTGTTTTCTTTGATGTTTTTTTAGCTTTCGTCCGTCATGCTTTTTCTGAAGAGCTCAAGGTTATGGACAGGGTTAGTGTAGATAAGGGTTAGGGTCAGGTTAGGGGTAGGGTCAGTTTTCAACAGATGGCAGAAGACAGAATTTCATACAACATTTATTGATTGATCAGACATACTTGGGACATTTTTTGTCCTGCTTTCTTTTTTTTTTTTTTTTTTTTTTTTTTTAACAAAGTCCATTACTATAATGCTAGATTACTATGCATGCATCAAAACACATTTCAAGTCACGGTAAGACGAGAATCTCGTTGGCGTTGTCAGTTTTTGCGGCAGACGATCAATGACGAGTCAATTCTGATTCTGCACACGGCTAGATCGGGTGATGTTGCGGACTCTCTTCTAATCGCAGCTTTCAGTTTTCGGGGACTTACTGGTGTGCGACTGGCTTTGGGCATTCTGGGAAAAACACAAACAAACGTGGGATTAAAAAAAAAGGACCAAAACACAGCAAGTGGATATGAGAGTTCAGAGAAGATAGGGAGAACCAAGGCCAGATAAAACATGGTAAGAAGATGGGTGAAGTGAAAAACAGGCTGGGGGCTGGAATAGCTCAGTTGGTAGAGCGCCGGACTCGTGATCCTGGGGTTGAGGGTTCGAATTTCGGTACAGGGGGATTTTTCCCTCGGAGTTAACATTGGTTCTGACTCCATTCCCTATGCAGTCCTTCGAATGAAACTATAAACCGAGGTTCCGTGTGTGTGAACGCACGCACAACATCTTGCACACACGTAAAATCCCATCATCAACTTTCGGAAGAGAAGGCCAGTTTGGCCGTTGGTATGGATGTCACGTTACACATAGCATGCACCTTCCCCGAAGATGGAGTATGGCTGCCTTAATGGCGGGATAAAAAAAAAAAAACCGGCCATACACACAAAACTCCACTGCCTGTCTATACAGGCATTGTCCGCAAAGTAAAGAAAGATAAGTTAGAAGCCGATGAAATGGGCTCATAATAATCAACAACATTAACAGTTCTTGGTCTAAAACGCATTTACTGACAGCTCATTACCCGCACGTGCTTACACTACATCCGCCCAATGTTCTCGTCAACGTCACCTTAAATACATGGCGTAGTCGCATCATCAGCAATTCAACGCATTGTTATAATATAAACACTCACATACATGTACATATAAACTGTATCGCCGCCTTCAGGACATTTAGTGATAGTTGTTTCCTTATTTTCTGTCACTCTCTGACTACCTTTGTTGCTGTTGTTGCTGACTGTCGTTTCCTGTCTTGTTTTTTTTTTTTTTTTTGTGCCTTTGTGACCCATTTACATATCATTATTCTATAAAACTGGCACAGCTTCAGTGTGGAAAGGCACCACCCTGAATACAGACACATACACACATGCGTAAAAAGAACTGTAACGACGAGCGCATCGTTGTCCCTGGCAAATTTCTGAAGAAATGTCCACGTTAACAGACATTTCTATTCAAGCTACGTGGTTTTATACATTGTTATCTACCTACCTACCTATCCATCTATGTACCACGTACCACCTTACCTATCTGTCTATCAATCTATCCATCTGTCTATATACTTGTCTGTATGTCTGTCTGTCTGTCTCTCTCTCTCCTCTCTCTCTCTCTCTCTCTCTCTCTCTCTCTCTCACACACACACACACACACACACACACACACACACACACACACACACACACACACACAAACTACTTTATTGAAAATTACGTATCAACGTACAGGGGTCACAGCTCCCTTGTCGCCAAGGATTCTTTTACACGTGTATACTTCTGACAGGATCTCTCGGGGTTCCCCCTCTCCTTACTAGACAAAGGGAGAAAAATCCTGTGTGGCCAGGGCGGGGAGATTCGAACCTCAACCCCTGAGCATTTCTTGCCGTAAAGCATAGCCAGGTTATTTACCACTCTTGCACCAAAGCCGGTGAGCTGCCCTTACCTAGTCTGGCCAGCACTTGTACGCCGTATCTCCGGCTGTGAGGACGGACCTCCTCGGTGGTGTATTGGAACACGCAGTTATCCTCATCCCGGTACAGGCACAGCGGCAGGTCTGGATCTGGGCGGTTGAAACACACACACACACACACACACACACACACACACACACACACACACACACACACACACACACACACACACACACACACACACACACACACACACACACACACATACACACACACACACACACACACACACACACACACACACACACACACACACACACACACACACACACACACACACACACACACACACACACACCACACACACACACACACACACACACACACACACACACACACACCACACACACACACACACACACACACACACACACACACACACACACACACACACACACACACACACACACACACACACACACACACACACACACACACACACACACACCGAGCAATTCAGTTCGATATCTTGAAAGTACTTGATATTGATCTCAGATTGCACATTATCTTTCTTTGATATCAACTTAGTCGCAAAACGAGACTGAGAAGTTGTGCGAATGGAATTTGAAAAAAAAAAAAAAAAAAAAATTGCAACAGAAAAGAAAAAAAGATGCAGGTCTGTAACTGATCATCTACTCAATGGGTGAAACTGTTTCTGTCTGCTAAAGCTTTTGTTCTTATTCATTTGCTTGTATTTGGATTGGTTGTCTGATACATATATATACTTATTCACTTACGTGCGCGTGTGAAATCCTACTTGTGTCTATTGATGAGAATGGGGGAAATACACACACTGGCAGTCGGTACTGAGAGGAAGAGAAATTCAGAATCTGGTCTGATTCCAATAAGTTTAAAGCCTCGTATGGAGCGGTGTACGAACAGATAGGCCTATGTCATTTGAGAAGACTGAAGAAGACACGTCAATTAACACGTGTAGCAGATTTTAAATGAAATGAATAGCGAACCGCCAAGAAAACGTAAGCAAACGAATCACAAAATAAAACACGACGCGTTTCAACCTATTAGGTCTTCTTCAGGCAAGATACAAAACACTCAGGACAACGAAAATGAACAAGCAATCACTTATCTTCATTCACTTCAGCGCAAGATGGGCGTAGCAGGATGGAAAGTAACGTTACACGATACGGAACAGACGAGTCTGTTGGTCACGTATGAGTTGTCACAAATAACTGACGTAATAGTGCAGTACTACCCTGAAGGCTGTCGGTAAAGGAGTATCTCCATCTTTGTCTGGTTCAACATGTTGTATTACACACTGGTCTGCGGCGTCTGAAAAAGGGACATTTCTCTAAAGGTTACTTTGTTTTGTACTGGTTATCTAATAGGCGTTACTACACTTTGCCCTCAGCTTACAGTGTTTATTTGTAATATCGTCATAACGCTTGCAATAAAGGAGAGAGAGAGAGAGAGAGAGAGAGAGAGAGAGAGAGAGAGAGAGAGAGAGAGAGCGAGCAATAACTAACATCACAACCATCGTTGGACAGCATACAGTAATAAAAAGCTTGATTTTGAAGTTCCCATAACCTATCAGCAGTCAAGACAGTGAACTGTCAGAGATTCACCGAGTCCAGGACACGGCACGAAGGAAAGAGGTGCCCATTCCTCCCCTTTCGCCGCCTTTTACCTTCCCTGAACTGAATCAGGTGCTGTTCACTGCTGAGTGGACAGAGAGGGTTTTCAGCACTGCTGGCTGGACAGAGAGGATTTTTCAGCACTGCTGGGTGGACATTGAGGGTTTTATCACTGCTGGGTGGACAGAGAGGGTTTTCAGCACTGCTGGGTGGACAGAGAGGGTTTTATCACTGCTGGGTGGGACAGAGAGGGTTTTCAGCACTGCTTGGTGGACAGAGAGGGTTTTCAGCACTGCTAGGGTTTTCAGGTGGGACAGAGAGGGTTTTCAGCACTGCTGGGTGGACAGAGAGGGTTTTATCACTGCTGGGTGGGACAGAGAGGGTTTTCAGCACTGCTGGGTGGACAGAGAGGGTTTTCAGCACTGCTTGGTGGACAGGGAGGGTTTTCAGCACTGCTGGGTGGACAGAGAGGGTTTTCAGCACTGTTTGGGTGGACAGAGAGAGGGTTTTCAGCACTGCTGGGTGGACAGAGAGGGTTTTCATCACTGCTGGGTGGACAGAGAGGGTTTTCAGCACTGCTGGGTGGACAGAGAGGGTTTTCAGCAGGGTGGACAGAGGGTTTTCAGCACTGCTGGGTGGACAGAGAGGGTTTTTCAGCACTGCTGCTGGGTGGACAGAGAGGGTTTTCAGCACTGTTTGGTGGACAGACAGAGAGGTTTTCAGCACTGCTGGGTGGACAGAGAGGGACAGAGAGGGTTTTCAGACTGCTGCTGGTAGACAGAGAGGGTTTTCTGCACCACTGGGTGGACAGAGAGAGTTTCCAGCACTGCTGGGTGGATAGAGGTTTTCAGTACACTGAGTAGACAGAAAGGGTGGACACTGGGAGAGGGTTTTCAGCACTGCTGGGTGGACAGGTAGGTTTTTCAACACTGCTTGGTGGACAGAGAGGGTTTTCAACACTGCTGGGTGGACATAGAGGGTTTTCAGCACTGCTGGGTGGACAGAGAGGGTTTTCAACACTGCTTGGTGGACAGGAGGGTTTTCAGCACTGCTTAGTGGACAGAGAGGGTTTTATCACTGCTGGGTGGACAGAGAGGGTTTTAT
>JADBJO010000140.1:1033807-1038807 GCA_016801955.1 Conus betulinus | reverse complement strand
TGTTTCATGAGACAAGTACCGACATCAACAGTGAAATACGCAAATAAAAAAAAAGCAAGCAATGTAAAGTTCAAGCTCAATTAGAGCCAATGGAAAAAACAAACAAGTCAAAGTACATCAACAACAAAAACAACAACAAAAAATAGCATATAATATTTCAGAATGTCTCTGTGAGATATACAAGAAAAAAAAAGGGGAAAAAAAGAAAGAAGAACAAAGAAAAAGAAAAACAGAAAAAAAAGAAGAAAATAAAGACCAGTGTATAAAGAGGGCACACAAGAAGGCCTCTCTGTCTCGCATTCATATACATACATATATACATACATACACACATGAGTCACTCACGCGCACACACACATACACACACATACGCGCGCGCGCGCCACACACACACACACACACACACACACACACACACACACACACACACACACACGCGCGCGCGCGCGCGCGCGTGCGCGTGGGGGATGGCACGAATGCATACAGGGACAAAACTAGAAGTGTGTTGTTTCGAATTCAGGTTACAGAAGTTGATAAAACTAAGTGTCTGAAAAGATTATCCTTGAAAGAGAACAGCGTAGTCCTTGTTACGACATTCATAGGGAGTGAATTCCACAGATATATTCTCCTGAAAATAAAAATTTAAAAAAAAACTTGTTTTTAAATATATCAGTTCTAGTTCGTGATAACAACAACAATGGTTCGACACAGAATTCTTCAGAACTGATTTTGTGAACAGATATAATGGGAGTTTTTTTTTTTGTTCAAAACCTTTGTACCTTGTACATCAGTATACTTTGTTAACCTTGTACATCAGGATACATCTTTTTATTAAGAGCGGATCATGTTCCAAAAAAGAGGCAGGATAATCTTGTGGACACCACATGCAGTGGAAGCATTTCATAAGATCTTTGTTCTGTCGAGAGGTCCGGATCAGGCGAAATACGCTTGGGCTTGGCTGCTCTCCGATACAGGGAGCCTAATCTTCAGATGGACAACAGCACAGTCTCAGTCATTCCGAAGCCATACAGTGGAAGCATAATCAATATAAAATCTTATGTGCATTGGCATTGCAGAGACTACTGTGACAGATTTGATGATTGACGGGGATGTGTGTGTGTGTGTGAGAGAGAGAGAGAGAGGAGAGAGAGAGAGAGAGAGAGAGAGAGAGAGAGAGAGAGCGAGAGAGAGAGAGAGTCGACCATTGCTAAAGGCTGGCGATGTTTCAACAATCCTGGCTCCTTCATTCCGTCAATACTTTAGAGAAATGATCTAGTTTATCTCCCCTTCTCCATCCTTCTCCTCCTCCCAGATATGATGATTGAGCTCCTTCACCATGCCTTGGCACTGCAACACACACACACGAATTAATTTACGTACACGCGTACGTACGCATACGCATACACACGCACGCACGTATAATCACATACAGACGCACGCACGCACGCACGTGCGCCCGCGCGCGCGCACCCACACACCCACCCACACAGTTCTTATTCCAGTTCTTATTGAACAGGGAGTACTTTAGAATGGGAACGAAGAAATGCTGTGTGTGTGTGTGGGGGGGTGGGGGGGGGGGGGGGGGAGGGCGTGGTCAAAATGTGTTTTTTTTCGCTCCAGACAAAAGTGCTGGAACCGATCTCCCTGAAAATTTGTAGATATCTTCATTATGGGTCAGGGATCATGCCCGATGTTTTATTTTACCAGAATAGCCGTTACTAATGGCTATAAATAACAAGTTTTGTGATGTACATTTTAAGCAATAACGGTTTTATATAACTTAAGTTTAACCATAGGCTCTAAGCTCCTCGGTAGTATAGTGGATAGTGTCCCTGTCTGTGGAGTCCTTTTGGAGACCAAAGTTCATTTCCCCCCGCCAGGGAGAGCAGTTTTTTTTTTTTCTTTCCTTTTCTCTTGCATACAATATTTCTAACACACACAAGGGTCTATATATAGGGTATATATATATATATATATATATATATATATATATATATATATATAATATAATTCCAAGGATAAGTACCGAGCACCATTCCAGCACTTACAGAGCAGCTAGGTGTTGCAATGACTGCAAGAAATATTGAATTATAAACAAAGCTTGCTCTTATGTCTCAGATTGTAGAAATAGGGGATAAATTTTGATAAGCCTTCATATCACCCCCCTATTTCTACAATCTGAGACATAAGAGCAAGCTTTGTTTATAATTCAATATATATATATATATATCTGTTTTTTTTCTCTACTTTTTTTTTGTACTCTACTTACTGGGAGTACGTTTATATGCTTTTGCTTTTTTTGTTTATTATTGCATTGCACTGTAATGTCTTGTACGGTGCCGCATAGTGCACTGCAATGAATGTTGTCGCAATAAATTCACGAACTCACCCAGTCGTGCAGATGGCGGGCAGTCAGACCGCCGTCTCTCTCCACGTTGTCAGGTCTGCAGCCAATCAGCTCCTTCTCCGCTCTGCAGACGTGGCTCTTGTTGATTTGCTCCACCTGGAAGTTCTTGATTCGCTCCAGCAGACGACTCTTGCCCGCATTTGTCTCCCTTAGTCTGCTTTTTACGCTCTGACCACTCTGAGAGGAAAACAATCGGAGAGTAAGAAGAAAAAGAAAAGAAAAAGAGAAAGAAATATACAGAAAGAAAAGGAAAAGACAGAAAGCAAGAAAGAAAAGAAGAAAAAAAAAGAGATAATTCGATGATCTGATTGGTTGGTGGGTTGGTTTACATATTTGTCGTTCGCTGAATTGGAGGTCTGGCCATTTTTTAGAGTTACCGTATGTTGATGATGGAGTGATTGTTTTGAAACACAGGTCGTAATGTGTCTTGCTTGCGCTGTTTTCATGGAGTAAATTCATTTATTCAATCAACCTTTCCTTCAGTTCTGTGTGTGTTCATTCCATGTATACGCTGCTTAACTGTTGAATTTAAGTTCCTGAGTTGTCTTCTGACGATTTTCTTGAACTGTTTTCCTACACGCACGTTTTCATGGGCCCTTAGTCTACGTCCATGTCGATGTTCATTGTCACACTGTCGCCATTGTTCCTTTAGCAGACAGCAGCTCTCAACACACAACTGCAACTTTCTTTTCAGCGGTCGGGTCCCCTTGGTAACTTCTCATCGTCGTTGTTGTCACCACCACCACCACCACCACCCATCATCATCATCATCATCATTACTATCATCATCTTCATGATCATCATCATCATCATCATCATCATTATCATCATCACCATCATGATCATTCATTGTCTTTCATCATCGTCGTCATCATCATCAATATCATCATCATCATCATCATCATCATCATCATCATCATCATCATCATCATCATAGAGGTTCCCGTTATCACTTATCTTCATGTTGTCCTTCTCGACTTGTTGAGGATGGCTCAAAGTTGTATATTTAGGGACTGCTCTCCAATGATTCATCATCATCATCATCATCATCATTGTCGTCGTCGTCGTCGTCGTCGTCGTCATCGTCATCATCATCATCATCATCATCATATATTCAGGGACTGCTCTCTCCAACGATTCATCACCGTCATCATCATCATCATCATCATCATCACCATCATCAATGTCATCATCAGCAGCATCATCATCATCGTCATCACTATCATCATCGTCGTCGTCGTTATCATCATAACCTCCTCCTCATCGTCGTCATCATCGTCATCATCAACATCACCACTATGGCAGCGATCATCACTATTATCACTATTATCGTCACATTGATTCACGCCATCACTGGGGCCTGGTTGACGCTGGGATACGTGATGAAAAAAAGCATACGGTAGAGCCCTCTCTGTAGCCTCTGCAAAGGTATCATTCCACGGCACCATCTCCATATTCCTCATCCAGATTGGTCATCATAAAGCTTCTCCTTCACGCCCTGCTCTCGTGGTGACCTCAGTTTCTGTTTCCTCTCCGTGGCAATGATCATGACAAGGTCAAGTCAAAGCCTTTGTTACCGGCAAGCTCATGGCGACCGCCGCTGGACAGTTATGATGGCGCCCTCTGGAGGGGACGTACTTTGACGCTGACCCCGCGACTAAGCGATCATCGCCATCGGCAGTGGGCGTTGCAGTGGTGTCCTGCCTATATTGTATCAGAACGGGCATCACTCAAACACCACCAACGTGAATCTTCCGCAGTGCAGTGGCTCCGCTGGTGAGGTGCCCTATGGCGACTTGATCCTGATTGTGCCCTGGGAGCGGGAGTGACGGGACGAAGCTGTGTACAGGGAACTGGAATGAGTGGCATAGGAATAGTGTCACAAAGGCGGTAGGGAAAATGAGACGGAGAAAATGAATGACCTGAAGAACTAAACACCAAGCATTGTGGTTTTCCTGCCCAATAGAGAGATGGTGTCCCTATTTGCCTAGTCGGACTTCTCACCGATTCATCATCATGATCATTATGATCATCATGATCATCATCATCATCATCACCATCATCATCATCAGCAGCAGCAGCAGCAGCAGCAGCAGCAGGAGCATCATCATCATCATCATCATCATCATCATCATCATCACCATCATCATCACCATTACAGACATTCCCATCGTCACTCACCTTCACAATGTCGTACTGGCCCAACGGACAGAGGATGGCACTCACCACACCCCAGGAACCCACTGAATTAACATCATATTCACCACTATCATCATCATCATTCATCAGATCATCATCATATCATCGCTCACCGTCACGCTGTCGTCATCTTCGACAAGCAGATAGTTGGTGGGCGCCTTCCACCTGCCCATTCCGTGGCCACGCCGCACTGATTATCATCATCAGCAGCATCTTCGTCATTGTCATCATTAGGGACTTTCCTGCAATCGTTCGCCACTACTACGCTGTCGTCGCCTCCGACAGACAGAGGATGGGTATCTCTCAGCAGCTGTTAAGGAGCCACTCTCCACTGATCATCATCATCATCATCATCATCATCATCATCATCATCATCATTTTTCACCATCACGGA
>JADBJO010000140.1:1013807-1016307 GCA_016801955.1 Conus betulinus | reverse complement strand
CTGTGCATGGGCAAGTGGGAAAGAGTGGTGTAGAAATGTGCTTCTGTAACAGTAACAGGAAGATGTGACAGCGCCGAGAAAAGGGAGCTCAGACATGCCCAGTTCAGATCGAGGGAAGCGAGTTTGCATGTGACACAAGAGAAACTTACCTCCCTTGCATGTGAGTCGATGGATTTGAACCTGTCACCACGGAAGATGTCTTTCTTGCCGCCAGTGGGTGGGACCACTGCTGGGTACCAAGACATGGGGTCCGACAGCGGCATATCCTGATCCAACCACAACAAGGTTGGTTGGTTGGTTGGTTGGTTGGTTGGTTGGTGGGTGGTTGATCGGTGGATGGGTGGGCATATGGGTGTGTAGGTTGGTTGGTTGGTGGCTGGTTGGTTGGGTAATTGACTGATAGTTTTGATCATCCATGTGGGTGATTTTATTGACGCTATATGAATGTGAGTTGAATGTTGCTCTGTTGTCGTCTTAGACGTGTTATTCATAGAACTGAGAGAGAGAGAGAGAGACGGAGAGGAGAGAGAGAGAGAGAGAGAGAGAGAGAGAGAGAGAGAGAGAGAGAGAGAGAGCAGGGCATTACACACGCAGAATGTAATACGAGACAATACTATTCTAGAATTTCTCACATACAAAATGACTTATTTTCGCTATACAGAAATATATAATATCATACGATGAGACATCATATATCCTTACCTACTGTTATACAAAACCACATTCTATGTTCATACTGCAAGCACTCAAATGTACACAGCCGCAGTAGCAGACTTCTCGCATCAAAACATTAAGTGAACCTCCGTGCACGATTTGTTATATAGAAACAGAATTTCTGAAAATTCATTACACAAAATTGCATCTTCATTCAATAAAACTTCTTTGATATCCACATCAAATGCATGGTTTTTTTACAACGAACACACCAGTCTACAACATGTTTAGTATAATTCTAATGTTTTTAACACACGATGGCACTGTTCAATGCCATAGAATAACTGAAATAGCAGAGGAAATATCATATTCCTATACACCAACGACGGATACATCAACTAGAACACTATTCCTATACACCAACGACGCCTGCATCAACTAGAACACTATTCCTATACACCAACGACGCATGCATCAACTAGAACACTATTCCTATACACCAACGACGCATACATCAACTACAACACTGTCTTACACACATCAACGACGCATACATTAACTAGAATAGAACACCATTCCTATACAACCAACAACGTATACATCAACTAGAACACTATACCTAGACACCAACGACACATACGTCAACTAGACCACTACTCCTACACACCAACGACGCATACATCAAGTAGAACACTACTCCTACACATCAACGACGCATACATCAACTAGAACACTACTCCTACACACAACAACGCATACATCAACTAGACCACTACTCCTACACATCAACGACGCATACATCAACTAGAACACTACTCCTACACACCAACGACGCATACATCAACTAGAACACCAGGGAGAGCGCAGACCTCTGTCAAACTCAAACGGATCCTGGATCCGCTCCTTGACTCAAATCCGCACTGTACATCAAGGGGGGTTATTGGATGGCATGGATGACAAGGAGCGTGCAGCACGCCTTCCAAAATGAGAACACAACCC
The DNA here is from genome assembly GCA_016801955.1 of Conus betulinus. NCBI lineage: Eukaryota > Metazoa > Mollusca > Gastropoda > Neogastropoda > Conidae > Conus > Conus betulinus. The sequence continues at coordinate 1,014,654 of JADBJO010000140.1, read as the reverse complement.
AGAGATCATCAGGAAGAGTGCCACGAGACCGGATGTCATACTCCACTCAGGTTTATAAATACAAAAGGCATCTTATTCTAATTGAACTCATTGTGTAACTGAAAGCAGAATAGAGCAAGCTCTTATCCACAATATTGAGAAATACGCCAGTCCAACTGAAAGCATACTACAGCAAACTCACACCCACAAGACTGAGAAATATGCCAGTCTAACTGAAAGCAGAATACAGCAAGCTCACATCCACAAGATTGAGAAATATGCCAGTCTAACTGAAAGCAGAATAGAGCAAGCTCACATCCACAAGATTGAGAAATACGCCAGTCTAATTGAAAGCAGAATAGAGCAAGCTCCCATCCACAAGATTGAGAAATATGCCAGTCTAACTGAAAGCAGAATAGAGCAAGCTCCCATCCACAAGATTGAGAAATACGCCAGTCTAACTGAAAGCACACTAGAGCAAGCTCAGATCCACAAGATTGAGAAATATGTCAGTCTTGGCAGTATCTTGAGGGAGTCTGGCTTCCAAGCCAAAACATGCAAGTCGAAGTAAGCGCATATGTAGGCTCACCAACCGATGAATTGGTGAAACAGCTGGGAATTCCTGTAAGAAGAGGAAGAGAACTAGAACCCTGGAGGCAATGGATGGCAGAGGCAGTTTGAAAAGATATCCGACGGGATCAGGTTGGAGGAGGAGCGGGGGAGGCAGGGGGGTTAAGGGGGGGGGGGGGGGGGGGCAGGGGGGGGGAGGAGGGGGGGGATTCTGGCAGCAGAAAGGTATCTGGCGAGTCATTACCCAAATGCAGTCCGGCCCCCTTAGAGTTTAAGGGTTTCAAAAAACCGTAACACT
>JADBJO010000140.1:1001307-1008807 GCA_016801955.1 Conus betulinus | reverse complement strand
ACAGGAGGTACTAAGCCGACGAACCAAATGCCCATGGGTGTAGGATTAATACAACAGTCGTCTGCAGCTACAGAGCGGACACAGCACTTGGTTCTCAAACTGTGGGTCCAGGGTTCTAGCCCCAGTGGCATCTGACAGATGAAGGATGGGGAGGATTTCTTCTGAATCTGTGAGATCAGTTTGACCTGCTCGCGCCTGAACATCTTCTGTGTGTATATTCACGTAAAAGATTGCATCTATATCTGTCTGTCTATCTATCACACACACATACACGGAAGCACGCGGCACACAACACACACACACACACACACACACATACAGTGTAGGCAAGAAAACAGTTGAGATCTTTGAGCGTAAGTTGTACGATGGGCTGCGTGTCTTAATGGCAAGGCAGTTTATAAAAAACTGGCTAAATCATGTTTCCGGACACACATGTCGAAATAGGTAAATGCACGGAACAGAAATCAAAACCAAAGAAGGGCTTTTAAACGGTCTCGTTTCTAATTCAACTTCTTTCAATTCAAAATCCGCTTAATCCTCAAGAGCAAACAATCTAAACGTTGTCGTGAACGGGCGAAAAGTCAAAAGGATATTATTTCGAATAATATTCAGCCATTATTTTTGTTTCCATGCGCCAACAATGGCTCCGTCGTCTGACCGGCACGCAGAACCTGCGGTATTCTTAATTTGTAGACTGCCGTCCTTTTTTCCATCTGGCTGACAATGCCAACAGCCAGGGCAACCAACCAAGATCATGGAACGTGTTTTTTCTGAGAGAGCTTATGAAACTGTAAATAGTGTCGCCAGCGGATTGCTCGGTAGAGGCAAAGCTCATGGTGAGCAAACGCTAGGCTCATGACATTGTGGTGGGATGGTCAGACGAGAGAGAGAGAGAGAGAGAGAGAGAGAGAGAGAGAGAGTCAGCGAATGTCAGTCAATCAGGAGACAGTTTGAACAGATGAAAATATCGTCTTGTCTCTGTAAAAAGGAAAAAAAAAATCAGTGAAAAAGGTGATTTTATCGTGTAATTTGGGATCAGTAAATTAGTTCAATTCTATATGTCAGCACAGAATGATGCATGACTTGTGGACTTCTTGTGTTTCTACGCCATGGGTAGGGCACAAGGGTTTTGGAGTGAAAAGTCCAGCAGACGACAGGAAAATGAAGGGTCATGTGGATCGTACTTGCGCAGAAAAAAGACCGAAATTAAGACCTGCCTCAGAGTCAGGTATGGTATGGGTCAAGGTCTGGACGGTGCGATGACTACGTTTTGGTTCTGGCTGTAGCCTACTTCTGAGAAAAGCCAGGCGCAGCGTTGAGTGTAACAGAGAACATAAAATGTAACCGTAGACTCGGACCTCATTATGTTGAATGTCGTTTGTCTTGCCTGAAGAAGACCAACGAGGTCGAAGCGCGTCGTGCTTCCTCTTGTAATTTGTTTGTCTCTTTCGTTCGGCAGAACAGTATTTCTTCTTTTAATATTTATATTTATCGGGAGAACCTTTTCGCCCCAGAAAACAAATCACTAACAGAACCACAGTTCCCATCCATTCTGATCAATACCACATCTCCAAACGCCAGTGAGCAGCAGCAGAAGAAAATACAGCGTCGGTCAGACTGACATTGAGCGTGAACTTGATGACAAACGGGAGATTAGACAGGTTGGTTGAGGGAGGGGATGGGGTGGGGGTGCCGGGAGGTGCGGCTGACGTACGGAACAGGCTGGAACAGGTTTATCAGCTGGCAGTGCCAGCCGTTCCGGGTGATTGTGATCGTACCCATTCACTGATTCAGGAAGTGCATTCCCTACTGGTGGGGTGTAAAGAATACAATAAAAAGACAATCAAAGAATCATGTTTCTGCCCCCCCCATCCTTCTCCCTCTCCTCTGCCCTGTTGTCTACATAGGATACATTAGGGTTTGCCCCCCCCCCCCCCCCCCCTCACCCCCCCACACACACACACACACACACACACACACTGAGTTCTGAAGATGGCCGAAAGCGGAAATCTGCTGAACACAGCTGATCGTCTGTCCAAATTAATGAATTACACCGGGTGTTCAGTCTGTACAGTTGTGATTCATAGGAGACTGGATGTGTGATAGTGTCCTTTAGTGAATGATGTAAGTACTGTCATCGATCGATCCTTGGTTGTGTGATAAACTGTCAGAACATATTTCCGATTTCAGTTTGACTTTTACATGTCTTCCAATAGCGGCGATACGCAGGCGCCTTACATTGACTACGTTTTTGTTTGACAGCGCTATTATTTATTTTTTTTTTTTTAGTAGGATGAATTATATTGATATTCAAGTGACAAACTTTGCTTGCCTGTTGATGATGTGAACACAAACGGGAGTGACCCATCCCAGAGATCAGAAATGCAACCGTGTGAAGTGAGGGTTTTTTTTTTTTTTTTTTTACGACTGTGTTAGTTAACCTGTGTATCCACGTGCAAATACCACAATGAATGACATGGCGCTGGACATATACAACAGGCGCATGAAGCCGTATTTGAAAAAAAAAAAAAAAAAAGCTTACCAACTTTAGATAAGGATCAAAAGCGATTTTGGTGCAGTGAAAACGAATTAAACGTCTGGCGTAATGAGCTTCCTACAGATACTGTGCTATTAATAACGACTCCATCAAGCTAGAAACTGCTGACTATGATGAGGAAGAGCACATCCTTCCTTCATCATTCCAATGGTTAAGTGAAACAGGTGATTCTCTGGCAAAGACGGTCATACGTATCTACACCTACCAGCCAAAGTCCAAGCGAATAACCCTAACCCTGTATTTTAAGTCCAGTCTGGAGGCTGGTACCTTCTTGTGCCAGGTTAAAGACTGTGTGAAGTGGGACACAGAGGAGCGTGAGGTCAACAGAAACCTCGTTCAGTCCTACCTAATCCGTGGTGATGTGGTCTGTCTGACCAAGACTTTGCTGAGCACTCCATTGACCTTCTTAAGTACCGTGTCGGACAGTGTTCTGTTAAAGCCCCCAACAATGACAGTCACCTCAGTCAAGGTTCCATACTGTGACAGAGTCTCACTCACTGGCTCCTATTCTGTACCTCCAATGCACGTCACCCAAGAGAAAACCTTGTGCACTGAGGATTTTTTGTTCTCCTCCCTCCTACCCCCCCCCCCCCCCCCCCCCAACTAACCATCAACCATCAACCAATCCACTGCCAGCCATGTCGACCTGTCGCCCCATCCGGAAGTTGACCATCTAGTCACTCCTGACTTAGACAGTCTGACACAGGCTCTGGACAGTTGACCCCAGAGTCACAGACATATCTAAAGCAGTCAGGGGCAGATCATCGGTCACCTTGTGCTAAGGAGGAGGATTCCCAAGTCCTCTCCACCCCTGTGCACTCTGTGAAGTTGAGCTGCCCCACAAGTCCTGCGCAAACTTCGGAGACGCACCCTGTGTGTCACCCCCCAGCTAAACAGGAATCCAAAACAAACAGCATCACTGACGTTCTATGCCAAGAGATTTCAGCAGCTTCAGGATACAGTGACTGATCTTCAGCTGTCTCTTGCTGACTTGAAAAGTTCAATACCTGTACAAATTGAGGACGCTAAGGTCTGTGCTAAAAAATGACCTACGCTCACAAATGGCTTCAAAGTCTGACTTACTTTATTCACAAATTGATTCTCTCTCGAGAAAAATTTTTTGAGTTAGACAAACAAGTCGACACTCTCAAGAAAGAAAATCACTCACTGAAGACAAACGGGAGATATTTATTCTGAAATAAAAAAAAAAAAAAAAACAAAAGCCCACTGCTTACGTGATGCTAGCACACTGTGTGAGATGGTGAATATCCAGAGCAGTGCGGCAACCAACCCCACCTGCAGCAACTCACCAGCAGCCACTGGCCCCTGCAGCAGCTCACCAGCAGCCACCGCCCCCTGCAGCACTCAACTCACCAGCAGCCACCGCCCCCTGCAGCACCTCACCAGCAGCCACCGCCCCCTGCAGCACCTCACCAGCAGCCACCGCCCCCTGCAGCACTCACCAGCAGCCACCCCACCTGCAGCAGCTCACCAGCTGCCACCGCCCCCTGCAGCAGCTCACCAGCAGCCAAAGAAGACTCCATTCAGCTTTCTCTGACCCTAGAGGAAAGGCCACAAAACCATGTCGACTCTAGTGATGACACTATGGATCGGTCATCTCAGTCCAAGCAAGACTCCTCTCGTAATGATGCCAGAAAAGCTTCTGGTCTGCCTGCCTCGTCTCAGGCAGAGCTGACCAACAAAAAACAGTGTACGGGACATGCTGTCGAAACGGTCAGTGTCTGACAGAGCTTCTGTTGCACTGATTGGTGATTCGGACATTGACCCATGTAGAATAGTGCCAAGACAAGACTTTGTTTCCAAAATTTGTGTCTCGGGCATGTGTGTACTGGTGACTTGTTTGGCTGGTTACGAGACCAAAGTAGATGTCCTGATGTCAATGTGATGATCATGCATGTGTGGGTGTGAATGATTGTAGAACGACTGGAGAAGTCTCCAAACAGACATGGTGCGACCTTATTCACCTGGCTTCTCACACTTTTCCAAAGCTAAAATATTCCATAGTTCTGTGATACCTGCAAGAGGAAAACACCACCTTAATACATTTATTTTCCCACCAATCTCAGTATGCAGAAAGCTTGCGAAATGCGAATGTAGAATTCATTGATAACTACAACACATTCACAACCACAAACGGAAACCCTAAATTAGCATTTTACGGCAACTTGATTCACCCCAGCCCAAAAAAAAGGCACTGCCAAACTGGCAATTCATTTTAAGCAGTTTATGTTTCCATCTCAATTTCATGACTTAACTTCAGACGGAATGGACCAGTATCTTGTCAGTTTAGTTCTAACCGACCAATTCGTAATGTAAATAACTGGCATCCTATCCAGAACCAACAGAACTAGGTTCCCAGACGACCACAGACAGCAACACAGTGCCCCCTTCATGAGTATCCACCAATGGAATCCATGAGTCACTACCCTCTCCTTTCTCACAGACACACCTCAATGCCGACACAAACTTCAGGCGCCTCTGATCGTTCACTTCATGGCCCTTTTCTTCCACCCCCCTCCACTCTCCACCACCCTCCCCTTTATCACCGAGTCAACTCACTGCCGACACAAATTTCAGGTGCCTCTGATCTTACATGTCGTGGCCCCTCCCACACACCCCCTCTACTCTGTATAACTGCGATCAGACAACTCAGTCAAACCGCAATATCCCCCCCTTTCCGATAACGAACCGCGTTGCTCCTGTGTACACTAGAAGCTTTGAAAACAATGGTGGTGTGTGTGTGTGTGTGTGTGTGTGTGTGCGCGCGCGCGCGTGCATGTGTGTGGTTGTGTGTGTGTGTGTGTGTGTACGAACGCGCGCATGTGCATGTGTGTTTGTGTTTCATCATGATTGTATATATATATATATATGTGTGTGTGTGTGTGTGTGTGTTTTAAAATAAGGTATTAAAAGGAAGTTTAAAACTACAGATCTGTTTCGAGCGCTCGCTCTCTTCAGGATGGTTTAGTATCACTCACTGCCAATGTTATATAGCCTGATGTGCGAGTTGGCTGCACGTGTATTTCAATTTTGTTTACAATTGTATTTGCACGTGCGGGTTGGCTGCATGTGTAGCTCGGTTCTCAAGTTATTTGTGGTTCAGAGTGTTTTGCTAACAACGATTTCCATTTGTGCCTGCAGTGTTTACTATTTCTATTTTAGAGTTGCTAGATGTGTGGTTTGCAAAAGTATAAACCATTTTTCTGTTAAGCTAGGTTGCATCTTTTTGAAATGTATATGTGTATGGTGATGCCCTTTTTTATGATTTTCCAGGATATGTTGTAGTTTACTTTTTTATCTTTGAGTCTCCAAATGTATTTGCTCAGTTCTGTTTGGTTTTTGTATTTTTCTTTATTGAATGACTGTTTATGGTTTGCATATCTGGTTTTGAAATGGTTTTCAGTGATCCCTATGTATGTTTCTTTTTATTTTCTGATGTCACAGTAGCTTGGTATACAATGTTATTGTAGAGGCATTTATTGTTTAGTGGACATTGTTCTTTATTGGTGCAATTGCAAGATTTCCTTTCATCACCCTTCTTTGCTGCATTGCTTTTCGTTTTGTTGGATGAATCAATTATATTTTTAAGGTTGGGGCATACATGAATATGACAGTTTGATGGTGTTTTTGTTGAATATTTTGGACAGTTTGTGTTCTAGAATTTTGAAACATTCTTTTCCTACGTTTGTTTTTACTCTACCATCATATGGGGGGTTATACCATGTGATTTTTCTTTTCCTGTTCTTTTTGTTTTTGTTCATGTTAATATCTGGACTGTATTGTAGTTTGTAGCTATAACCACTTTTATGTAATGCTTCTTGGTATTCTGCTGCTGCGTTATTGAATACTCTTTCATTGTGAGAGAGATTGGATAATCTCTTGTTTATACCAGTAAGTATGGTTTTTAGTACAGATGGTGGGTGGTTGCTGTTGATGTTTACATAGATGGGTGTGTCGTTGGGTTTCTTGTATGGTTTATATATATGGTTATTGAGGTCAAGCGTTATGTCTAGGTAGTTTACTACGTTTTTGTTTGCTTCAACAGTGATTTTTAAGTTTTGGTTTTGGAAGATTTTGCATAGTTCTTTTTTCTTGTTTTCGATGGTTCTTGGGTTGTTGTTAGCGCGGCAAGGCCATCGTCTCTGTATAATCCAACTTGCTTTCCGAGTTGTTTGTTTTGGATGTTGAATAGCATGAAGAGTCCAACCAGTTTGCTAATAAACACACAAACATAATAACAGGGTCCGAAATGGAAATCATTCTACACACCAAGAAAACCTTATTATACAGCAGCAGAATGAAACATGGACCAAAAAAACAAATAAAAAACACTACATTTGATGTGACCATGGGATCGTATGACGGTGCCGAAACATGCGAACTGGTTGGACTCTTCATGCTATACCCTGATGAGAGCCATTGCTCGAAACAATTTGTTGGTTGGTTTTAATCTCCATTTTAATCACACTTTTAAACTTATATATATATATATATATATATATATATATATATAATAAAATACTGCTAAAAAGCCTAATAAATATTCAAAGGTGCTCAACAGCTTGGGGAGCAACATCTGTTTAAAATAAGGTATTCATTTTAATACCTTATTTTAAACATATATATATATATGTGTATATATGTGTGTGTGTGTGTGTGTGTGTGTGTGTGTGTGTGTGTGGTGTGTGTGGGTGAGAGAGAGTGACAGACAGACAGACAGAGATGGGGGGGGGGGGGGGGGGGGGGGGGGGGGGTTGAGTTGGTGCTTGTGAAAGTGTTTGCATCTCGCTGGGACTGTGGTCGAAGTCGCTAACTGAAAGAAGATCATTTGTATTTGTTGTAGACAGTTGCTTCAGGCCACTGCTGCGCAGCGAATGGTGTCATGTGGGTATTTGCTGTATGTGTTGAGAATATATTGTATA
>JADBJO010000140.1:930659-990659 GCA_016801955.1 Conus betulinus | reverse complement strand
TGCATCTGATCCGTTTTGAACAACCTGATCCCAAACTTCGATCACGCCCCCCCCCCCCCCCCCCCCCCCCTCCCCCCTCCCCCACCTGTCCCTTCTCTCCTCCCTTCAAGTTTGCCTTCCTGGTCGAACCATAACTTCCCTACCCCATGCATTGAGCACGATTCCCTCCCCTCCTACCAAATCTCTCTCTCTCTCTCTCTCCTCTCTCTGTGGCTTATCTTTCCAGCGGCCCACTAGCACGTGTGTATACCGTTGCCTCATTTAAAGGTCATTTACTTCATCAATCAATGCCGACGAAGCCGTCAAGAGAGAGAGAGAGAGAGAGAGAGAGAGAGAGAGAGAGAGAGAGAGAGAGAGAGGAGAGAGAAGTTTGATCGGGCGAAAAGCCCCTTGACTGACTGGGTTGCTTTAGTGTACAATGCGACGTAGGCCTACCTTCTGAAGGTGATACAGCAGACAGGGATATACTGTGGGATTAGGGGTGGCAGGGATATAATGTAACAATGATGTAGTTACAGTCCCATAATGACAGATGGACAGGGAAACCCCCACTCACCCACTCCACTCCCTTCCGCCCCGTCTCTCTCTCTCTCTCTCTCCATAATTCCATCTAGAGAGAGAGAGAGAGAGAGAGATGGGCCGGTAGGGAGTGAAGAGACCGGTGTTCTTTATGTAGATCTTTCAAATCATCTAGGAGCTGTGAAAGGTATATTTTAATTGCCATCGACAGACATATTAGATGTTATTTAACAAAATTTAGATTCGGAGTAACAGACATGGCAATACATCGGGACCGATATAATCAGGTATCAACTAATTCTGTAGCATGCCCATTGTGTAGAGTTGCAATAAAAGGTGAAGTACATGTTTTTGTTTTGTTGCCCTAGTCTCTGAGCTTCGGCAACAATATATTCCAGGAAAATTTTGTGCAAATTCATGCCTATTCAACATAGCCTTATTGATGGCTAACAGTAACAAAATTATACTGAAGGGTGTATGCATGTATTTATATAGGGCATTTAAAAGGCGTGCGACTGTAGTTGAAGGATGTGAATGTTAATATTGAAGTATATATCTGCTGTACTCTATGGTCAAAAGCTCCATTGGCTGGGGGAATTAATCAGCTGCAAGGCAAGCTCCATTGGCTGGGTGAGTTTAATCAGCTGCAAGGCAAGCTCCATTGGCTGGGGGAGTTAATCAGCTGCAAGGCAAGCTCCATTGGCTGGGTGAGTTAATCAGCTGCAAGGCAAGCTCCATTGGCTGGGGGAGTTAATCAGCTGCAAGGCAAGCTCCATTGGCTGGGGGAGTTAATCAGCTGCAAGGCAAGCTCCATTGGCTGGGGGAGTTAATCAGCACCGAGGAGATGCACCAGTCTGACTGACTAGAAATTAATGGAATGTGCAAGGCAAGCTCCATTGGCGGGTAGTTATTCAGCTGCAAGGCACCTCCATTGGTGTGTGTGTCCATGTGTGAGTTGTCTGCACCGAGGTGCGTCTGTGACTGAAATGTGGAATTGTATCGTGCGCGCGCCCTCGCGTGTGTGTGTGTGTGTGTGTGTGTGTGTGTGTGTGTGCGTGCGTGCGTGCGTGCGTGTGTGCGTGCGTGCGTGCGTGCGCGCGTGTGTGTGTGTGTGTGTGTGTGTGTGTGTGTGTGTGCGTCAGTCAGTAAAGGTGTAAGAGAAAGCGGCTGGTCAAGATACCCTAAAAAGTGTTTCCTCGATTAAAGCAATCTCACCATGTCCAGTGTCATGTACGGGTTTTTAATCCTCTCGCTGGAAGAGGGGTTTCCGTTTGTAGTATTTGGTCGTGCCGTTTCTGCGTTTGCGTGTGTTTGTCCACCTGTACGCCTGATGACACCTGTATATCGAGGGAAATACTCTCACACAAGTGAACTCGAAAATAAGTAGACTGGCTCGCACGTGTCAGAGTTATCCCGACATTCCTCTGCTCCCCTTCCCACGTGTCAGCGCTGCTGCCACACACACGCACGGACACTGACACGTACACTTTTGTCTACAACCCCCACGACCTCCTTCAAACACGATCACACACCTGTGCGCACCCACTTGCATGATATAAACGCAGCTGGAAACGCAAGGTGTAACAGGGTGCAATATGAATGTGCTCTAACCTTTCTGATAGCGAAACGGAGACAAATTTGTCCACTAGCACCTGGAGCCCAACAACTATACAAAGATGCCACCTGCCAAGTCATCCACGATGGGAAGCTGACGGAACCCTTCTCTGTACAAACCGGCGTCCGTCAGGGCTGTTTACTTTCGCCGACAATCTTCCTGATGGTGATTGACTGGGTCATGAGAGTCTACAGCAGGCCGGAGGACAGGTATCCAGTGGACCTTCACGAAGCAGCTGGAGGACCTGGGACTTCGCGGACATCAGTCTCCTCTCCCATAAGCAGCAAGATGCACAAGAGAAGCTATGTCGTGTTGCAGAAGAAGCTGAGAAGACTGGGCTCCAAATCAACATCAGGAAGACACAGGTCATGAGGGTGAACAACAAACAAACAGCAAGATTCAGTCCGACTTCACCAAAAAGACATCAAGGAAGTTGACAAGTTTGTTTACCTGGGCAGTGCAGTCAGTAAAGATGGAGGTAAGGTGGGGGGGGGGGGGGGGGGGAGGGGACAGACGAATACATCAAATGCAGAATCAACAAAGCAAGACACGCCTTCAACATCCTGCGCCAGATCTGGAGATCAACAGCCCTCTCACTCTGCAACAAGATCCGGATTTTCAACACAAAACGTGAAGTCTGTTCTTCTATATGGTTCAGAAACATGGCGGGTAACCAAGACCAACACCAACAAGCTACAGACGTTCATCAATAGTGTCTCAGAAACATCCTCAACATCAGGTGGCCAGAAGTTATCTCCAATGAACAACTGTGGGACACGACGAGACAAGTCCCGATAGAAACTGAGATAAAGAAACGGAAATGGGGATGGATCGGCCACAGGCTACGGAAGCCTGTATCCAACGTAACCAGGCAGGCTCTCTGGATTGGAATCCACAAGGAAACGAAAAGTGGGGGTCGACCAAAACGGACTTGGCGCAGGAATGTCGATGCCGAGGTGAAGGCCACCGGAATGACATGGGCCCAGCGAAAGAGGACCTGTCAAAATCGCGTGCGTTGGAGGAGTGTTGTCGCGCGGCCCTATGTTCCTCAGGGAACCAAGAGGCATAAGTCAAAGTAAGTCAAGGACCTGGGAGCATCAAGCAGGTGCTGGAGGCTCAGTCAGCTGATGTTCAGTTAACAGATGGAGCGCAGCGCATTACTTTGATGAAAAAGCCTTTCGCTTGTTCAGTTGGTATCACTGTATGTCATGTTGATGCTGTCGTCAGGCTGGTTGGAATGCGTGTGGACGACGTTGTCGTAGCATTCTACAGGATCATTAGTGTGACGGTGACCCTCGAGGTCATTGGGAAAATTTGATGTCCCATTTGGCAAGAAGTTGCTGTTTGCTAAGCTATTATGGAGGAATGTATGTAAATGCTGATGTGTAGAAGAATGCAGTTAGAGAGGAATTTATTGTGGATGTAAACAAAATGGTAGAGAAGCAACATGGACAAAGGCTTGGCCTAAGAGAGATTCTTTGTCTCCAAGAACGAGAGCACTACCTCGAGAGAGAGGAGAGAACAACATGACATGAGAGAGGAGTGAGCAGGACAGATCAGGGTTAAAAGAATGTGGTCTGGGTGACTGAAGTGGAAGCTGTGATGCGACCTGTTGAAACTGTTGTATAGCGAACAAGTATGCGCTGGGGAGAGAAGACCTGGCCAGGTAAGAAGCCATTGTAGCATATAACCCGAAATTAGGAAATGTTGATCTGTTGTGTTTTTCATGTGTAATGATAAGTAGAGTAGAAACCATACTTCTTGTTCTCAGTTGTGTTAGAAGAGAAGCGAATGTACGACACCCCATTCCCAGACAGTGGAATGTTTGGTGGGTGCACGAGTGTGCATTTGCGTGTACGAGTGCAGAGATCACCTTGGTGTGCTAAGCCTGACTGATACATCAACTGAGTTCACTTAATTATTTTAAGCAATGCCTTCACAATTTCTCCCCCACTGGACAACCACCCTGCATCTGAATTCCAAGATTTAAACAATTCACTGTCAACTGCTGCTCTGTCGCTGCTCACTTGCCTGGAATGAGCTTCTTCTTTAGTAAAAAACCACACTGGACTCTTTTAAAGCTCGACTCATAATCCCCTCTTTTCTGTCCGGCGGCCTTTTTCGATTTGGAGGCGAACAGGAGAAGCAAAGCTAAGTGGCTACATGTTCTTCTTGTCACTGTCCTACATGTTATTCGTTTTCACCTGAAGACCCAAGAAGTCGAAATGCACCGTGTCTAGTCCTGTACTCTTTCTGTGTCCTTGGCGGCAACTAACCCCCACTCTTTCCATTTTGCTTCATTTTCTGCCCTCAGTCACTCCGTTTTGGATCATAACATTCCATTTTCCAATCCGATTTTTAGCCTTCCGTCTGTTCAATCATTTTTTCTCCCCTTAGTTTATGTGTATATCTGCAACAGTTATTTTTAAATAATGGAGTGCGTGGGCTGCCTCCATACTGTTCTTTTCATGAACACTAGTAATGGTTTTAACTCCACTGACTTGCTTACCATGTCCAAGAACTGACTGCCACACAATGTGTAAAAATGCTGTCACCAGCTGTTCATTTTGACTTGTTCCCAATTCCAAATGGCTTCCTCTCTCATCACCGATGTTTCTGCTAGACAATTGTATTCTTCAAGGTTTCTGCTAGTCATTTCTGCTTCAGGTACAACACTGGCTTCTAAAACAAACAAAAACCACTCAAAAGAAGCTATTCACTTGCATCTGCCCGTGTCATAACACCTCTCTTCCTCTGAAAAATCTTCATCTGGTTAATTCAGGTATTTTTTTTTGTTTTGTTTTACTGAAATCCATAACCACCTGATACTCATCACCTTGACTTTTAAACTGCTAACATTGTCATTTCAGATCTACTCACGCTACAATATCAACTCCCCCTTCCCAAACAGGAGATGAAAGCAAAGTGATGGAAAAGGGCAAGTACTGCGCGTACTGCGCTAAGAATAACACAGCAACAGGAAGAGTAGAACTCAACAATAGCCATATAGCACACAAAAAACACAACACACACATCATATGTTGGACTAATTGTGGTCCAGTTCATCCCCGATGAACGTATAAAATGTCTGATTTCCCTACAAAAAAAAAAAAAAAAAAAAAAAAAAAAAAAAAAAAAAAAAAAAAAAAAAACAAAAAAAACCCCCCTTCCCCCATGATAAAAAAAAAAGAGTTGTAACAGCAATCCTGATTGTGAACCCCCCCCCCCCCCCCCCCACCACCCTCCTCTACGTGACTGTACATATGCACCGACGATCTCACAATACTGGGCGATGTGGCAAAATACAAATACGCTGGCAGGTGTGCTCTGCACCTGTTTGGTTTCACTCCATACAGCAGGTATGTTGCCTACTGCCCTTGAACTTAGTGAACAGTGAGAAATGTCAGCTGATGAAAGAAAGCCCAAACACTTTTTTTTTAAAGAGACATACAAACGTGAAGTGTGTGCCATGATAAATCTGCATGAGCATGCAAAAATAATCACACACACTCACAGAAAGAAACAAACCAACTTCAATTGTAACCAATGTTTTTTTTATCTTTTTTTCTTTAATTCTAAAAGAAAAGACAAACATGTCATTCATTAAAAGAAGTCTATTAGGAATACAGACATCATCCACAAAGAGGTACACCATCAACAGAAAGCAACCATAAAGATATGACCGTCCTTTCCAACCTGCCAGGTGCCACAGTTCCAACCCTAAAAGCACAGAAATCAGGATGACTAGTTTATCCAGTTGACAACTCAACGCCTGTTCACCTATTTTCACTTCCTTGTTCAACCCTACATTCGCAAGTTTTAGGCTCACCGGTTATCCTGGCCAACTTCTTCTGATGGTGAGATGCAGATACATTTAGCTTACATTTCAATTACAGCTTCTGTGGATGAGAAGATAAAATCTTGTTTACATTAACATAGTACAACTGAAGATCACTATGTTTAGAGCCAGGATGAGGAAGCATAGAGCTAGTTTTAAAGCAGGGGTATAAATGAACTCTTACTCAAAAAACCATAATGGCTGATAGGATGGATATTTTGAAAGAATGAAGTCTAGATGGACAAGCATCAAAGGCAAAACTTAAGCACAGCACAGATCAGTAAAAAACCATACCAAACAACTGTAACAGCAACACTTAACACATTAATTTGTTAAAATGAGAATAATGAGGAAAGCAACACATTATTTCTGTACATCCATTCAGAACACATACAGATGACGTCTTTAACAGAATCAGAATGAATATTCACATATGAAACGACGTCTAAAATCTTTTTATATCGCTCCAATTTCATGTTGGTGACAACCTTATAGTTAATAAGACAGCCACTGAAATTATCCCATTTTCATACTCTTCTGTGATTCATGCCTAAGGATTATAGGACAGTTCTAAAAACAAATTAACAGGGATCATTAACATGTTGAAAAAAACAACAACAACAAAGGAACAGAGGTAATCAGATAAAAATAAGAATGTTAACATTGCAGGCATCTTCAATCACTGACAACAGAAGAAAATCAATGACAGAAAACATTTCTGTCCTAACAATAAGTCTCAGCACAAAGCTGCAAGTTTTAATTCAGTCTATACATTTACCTTTCATTTGAAAAAAAAAAAAAAAAAAAAAAAAAAAAAAAAAAAACCTACCGTCTGTAGATCACTTCATTACCCACACTTCCTTCATCATGCCATTTACAAACTGTCACAATTTTACGTACTGCTTGAAGTACATGTTCTGCTCCAAGTACTTTATCAGCAACTGCGACATTGTCTTTCTACTAACGCAGCACATATGTGCTTGTTCCGATATCCTGGGGGAAAACTGCTTTACATGAAAAATGAGGGATATATACAGAAATGGACTTAAAAGGTATATGACATAGGGCAAATGAAGAATAAGTTCAGTTACCTGAATGCAAATGTCATTCGGGAATAATCATGAGGTACTATAACATAATGCTCTGCATTCAGGATCTCTGTTAGCCTGTTGAATGAACTCTAAGAGCTCTTTTGGAAGCAAAATTAGTCTGTCATCCTGTAGGGACTGCACATGGGGAGCAGTATGTGTTTCCCTCCTAAGATCAGTTACCATCCCAAGATGGTTTCGCAACATGCACAACCAAAGACTGATCCACTGGGTAAACGTACTAAGTCACCTGGAACCTCTGGGAAAAATTTAAAACCACTGAAAAGTGAAAATAGGTGTAAAAATACTGGGGGTCACTTAGTTCAACTTTGTCAAGATTACAGTTTTTCCAGAAAATACATTTTTCTTTCCCCTTCTTCTTTTCACTTTTTTTTTTCTTTCAGTCTTGTCTTCACAATAACCGCCGTTTCCGTCAGATTTGAATTAATTTCACAGCATGAGACAATTCTTAAACTTTCTGTGGTAAATCATTCTTGCTGACCTTTTCCTGTAATGCCAAGAGAAAAGCCACGTCTCTTAGTAGTGTTGCAGTATGGAAAAAAAAGGGAGGTAAAAAAACTTGGCTTCAACAATGAATGCAAACACTCTTCACACTACTTTTATTGGTGTGCATTTTCTAGCAGTGTGGTGTAAAAAGTATAACCCGCCTCCTCCCCCCCTCCCCCAGTTGCACACACCTCTTGCAAAATGACATACAAAATACATCATAAGTGTATGTGTGCAAGTGTCTGCTGAAGGCTTCCCATGATGGAGTGATTTGAGTTTCAGCATAATCAGACCGACTACCTAGCAGCACACAGGTCAATTATGAATCTTGAAATGTTGAAGGCCAATCCATCTCAATGGTTTCATCCTATAACGCTGAAAGGAGGCCAAGTTTCCTCTATCAAAACTAGAAAGCGAAAAAAGGAGAAAAATATTTCACATTAAAAGTGAACACACTATACAACAATTTCGATATAATTGTGTGATAGTGCAGAGTTTTTCTTTCCTCTTTTAGACGGAGCACAATTCACCCATAGTGCTTCAGTGCACAAATTTGACGTTGATGTAAAACCTGGATGGAATCAGAACTTTCCACATACTTATCTTGAGCATACTTTTAATCCCACCCCCACCCTATACCATTCCCACCCCATGCCCCCTCAAAACAAAACAACAAAAAACTCTTAACAAACAGTAAAAAAAAAAAAAAAAAAAAAAAAAAAGAAAAGAAAAAGCAATAATACAAAACAAAAACAAAATCAATGGGCTTTTTTACATCCAACTGGATCAGTTTTTGCTAACTGAACTGGTTTTTTTGTGTGTGTCATTTTCATTAGCTTTTGAAATCATTGCCCCACAGATCCGAACAGAACAGTCAGTCAGACTCACTTCGAAAACACATCCAAACAAGTGAAGCATCAGCGTAGACTAGTATACTGACTGACCCTCCAACCCTACCCAGGAACTTAAGTACAAACTAACAGTAACACCAGCTGACCTGTTAACCACACACAAAACCTGGATGGAAGAAAACAACAGAATAGCTGAAGCTAATCTACCTGCCACAGATGACCTGTGTTTTGATGGTTTACTTCCACCATCCCACTGAGCAGTTCAGCAGGCACTGGGTGAGGGTCCGTGTCCAGTCCTCGTCTATAACAGTATCGTCAGTGAAGGTACAGAAAGGTCTGGATGTACTGTACATCCAACACAGTAACAGCTGGAAATGTTAGCACATAGCTGCAATGTCACACACAATGGCTTGAGGGTACTATATATGTGAACGTAAGTAAGGCATCTTTCAGCACACTGATCTACTGTCCATGTTTTCATTGCGCTTCAAAGTGCAAATGAACTTCTTTAGGGAAGTGCAGATGAACTTCTTTAGGGACTCTACACAAAGGAAAGCAAATGGATAACTCCTTTAGGTGCTTCATACATGTGTATTATTTTTCACACAACTTCTTTTTCCTATCGTCACACATGACTTTTAGTCAATCATCAGTACTTTTTCTTAAAAAGCGCTTCAGTCATGTCACCGAGTAAACTGACAGGGATTGCCGACCGAGTCAATTGCACAAGCCACCGATGATCGTAACCAGCTGCCATGACAAGAAAAAGACACATCCAAGCATGCCAGTAAAAACCAAAGGAGCACTGTCTCCAACTGCCCAGCCATGAGGAATCCTGCACCCACGCTTAGAAATCTGTGCTGTGTTGACAGAGGGTGCAGACACGCACAGAGCATTTCAAGATGTCAAGGGATATAACTGCTCCCTGGCAGATGCACTGTGTAATGGCCACTGGATGTGACATGACAGTGCTCCATAGAAGCATTCAAATGGGGTGTACCAGCCATGTGTCATGACTGCACAGCCCACTGGCCCAAACGCTACCATCAAGCAACTGCCATCTCCATCCCCGCAGCCCAACTCATTGCTGTTCCGCTGACAGATGAAGACAGCAAAACTCCAGACACGGCCAAGCTTTCGCCATGTCTTAAATACCCTGTGAGATAGGGGGAGAGATAATGTACTTACAGCCTAGCCAGCCACAAATGGCCACATCGGGGCCCTCTCAAGAAGATGTCGGGTTACAGTCTTTTCTGCTGTCAACAGGACTTTCCCTGTGGTTAGTGGGCCTTTACCCCGAGCTGACCAAAGTATTAGTTTTCCAGTCATATGGTCATATATGCATTAATTTTCCAGTCAGAATCACAGGAAACTGCTTCAACCACAGCAGTACCAATGTCATCACTAGCGCACAGACCCTCACAAGGAAAGCTGTCAGTCCTCTTCCGAATCTCTTGTCTAGAACATATTCAAAGAGTTTCTCAAAAACAAGAGTTTGCCACGGATACATGGACATGGAAATGCTCTTCAGAAAGATACAGAATTCATAACATTATTTCAAGACACAACTCAGAAAAGGCCACCAATTTCCAGGAGCTCTTATTTGCAACCGGATGACATCAAAAGAAAACGTCAAGGCTGATCAGAAACTAAAAAAAAACCCCAACAAAACAAAGAAGAATGGCATAAAATTTGAAAGCTTTCATCTCAGCAAATATTACTAGGATTTTTTTTTTTTTTAGTCATATTTATTTGTTCACCCAGCCTTCTGTTGTATCACTAATGTACATGTGTACAAAACAGGTGAATTTCTTTTGGAATCCTATGTCTGCTTTCAATATTCACAGCATCCACCGTAAAAAGGAAATGCTTTCCTGTAGTCAATCATCAACAAGAAATGCTTCGGTGACCACTGTCACAGTACATGGCTTGTGACACTGGGCATTATGTTGTTTTGTTCCTTTTCCTGCTGATCTTTCTGCTGCTGGAGCTTCGTTCTATACCACATAGACACCCACTTTCGCACCCTTGTTATATCAAATGTTGATGTTATGGCCCGACATATGCAAAGCCAACAAATCATGTCCACCTTGCGTTGACTTCGTGAAGATTAGGGATTGCTCGTTCTCCTTATTGTAATGAGTGAGTGTGTTTGTCTTGCCTGAACAAGACTTAAAAGGCCAAATGCATCATGTGTTGTCTTGTAATTTGTTTGTCCCCCTTATCTGGCAGATTTACTTTAATTAAATTCCTCTTAAAAATTTGTTTCAATTTCCGCCTGCAGTACCCTCACTTTGAAACCAACAAATTTGTTGCAGCTGCTGTTTCAACTGCAGCACACCTTTGGAAAGCAAAATGAGCACTTTTGTTGGGCAGTGGGGGTCAAAGTGTGCGTCTCACCTCCTGTCAGACCTTCGCGATTGTGGTCAGCAGGCTCAAAAACCTTTCATTATCAGGAAGCACAATGATGTGCACATGCATATTGAACGCTGGGTTCAGAATCAAAGTCTTAGGTCAGCCACAAGTCAATTATCCCTTTTTTTTCAGCCCCCCCCCCCCCCCCCCCCCCCCCCCCCTCCTCTCCACTTTCTTTCATTTAAATTTGTAAGAAAAAAAACCTGTAGAAAACAGCATTGTTATGGAGGTTTGCAATTAACAATGTGCTATTAGAAATGTTTGACAGGTATGCTGCAGGGTTTAGAGCCTGGACACAAAAAACACGCACCCTCCACCCCAAGGTATGCTGGACTGCAACATGGTTAATGGATTTTCATTACACACACACACACACACAAAGATCTTTCCAGTATACCCCAGAGCCTTGTGAAGTTCAATGATCTGAGAATGCAATGATACAACTGCAATCTTGCTTAACATTTTTTTTAAAAACCTACTCACAAACAAGTGCCCTTTATTTCATAACATTCAGGGTCTACACAATGTTTGTATGATTCAGTGTCTACACATTTTTGTGTTGTGACTTACCTGCTAACAATCATATTCAGGAATAAAGCCCTCATCCAGTAATGAGTAAATGTCAAAATCAGCCCAACTCTGGCCCCAGATTGTGACATGTAACTCCACCCAAGATGACTACCACCCCCCCCCCCCCCCCCCCCCTCCCCAATTCTTTCTGCCCTTCCCATCCAGTCCAACAATAAATATCAAGGCTCGAAAATCAATACGTAAGACACACAAAAAGCCACCGAAAGAAAAAAACAGGATAATAATCAATGCTTTGTATGACATTATAATCCAGAACAATGTACATGTACAAAAACAGATCAAAGAATTAGCTGCTTCCTCGAACATCATATAGATATGGCTTCAACTGTCCCTGCCCACCGAAGGATATGTCCTGGACACACTATCCAAGGCCGACGCTCTCCAACAACTGGCTCAGCAAGGGAATCCCGTGTCAGTGGACAACTCCAGATCCAGGGTCTGGCACTGACGGGACAAGAGAAAAACGTGGTGATTCCAAGTGAGGTGAACACACACACAGTCAACGTTGGACGACAAGGAGGCTGTTGTTGCCCACAGATGATACTGTCAATCTGAAAACAGACATGGACAAAGACTGATTTTTTTTTTTTTTTCCTTTTCTGACTTTGAATAACTTGTGTGGTGGTGGGAGTAGAGGAAAGGCAGCTGGAGGAGTGTGTTGACATGTATGCTGAAATATGACATTGAATGGCGAGAACAGGGGCAAGGAAAGGCAACTGGAGGAGTGTGCCGACATGTATGCTGATATATGACTAAAGGAATGGCGAGAACAGGGGCAAGACAGACATGTATAAAAAAAGAACATCACCATTTGGATGCTAGGACATGGGCAAGGCAGACATGTACATGAAAAGACAAACTAATTTGATGACATGAGGAGGAGGTTCAGGTGGGGTGGGGGAGAGTGGGTTGGAGGGGATGGTTGTGGCATGCATCCTCATCCAGGGGAGGGAATGGAGAAGGTTCAGTGAACCTATCTATCATGACCTAGAAAACAAAGGGCTTCTGGTAGTTTTAGTTTCAGCATTTCTACTTCTTTAGCTTTAAAAAAAAAAAAAAAAAAAAATCACATACTCACCGACTCATGACATTTCATAGGAACGGCCGATTCTGTGGAATACAGCATATGCCTTCTATACATTAATGACATTCCCAAAGATCAAAGTCACCATTAGGTGCCTTATCTCCATGTAGCTGTCATCTACTGACAGTTCCTAACTTTCCCAGCACTCAGCACAGACCCTGCTACTCCCCTCTGCCCTCTTTCTCCCTGGGTATAAAATACCATCCCTCAGTAGAAAAGCCTCCGAGATTTTCTGTCAAGTTTCTTTCACTCGTAAAATCTAACTAATTTTTCTCATTTTGGAATCTGAAATTGTCATGATACGTTTGTGTTAAAACAAGAGTCTTTAGAATGAAACAGACACGGTGGCATAAAGTCACACATGTGAAGAAGGCATACAAGGGGGGAGGGGGAGAGAGAGAGAGAGAGAGAGAGAGGGGAGAGAGAGAGAGAATGTGTCTGCGTGAGTGTATGTGTCATGTTTATTATCATGCTTTTTCTGGTTTAAAGAAAAAAAACATCTAAAAATATTGCTTGTTTTCCATGAATATGTGGGGCGAGTGGTATGTGTGTTGTGAGCATCTAACATGTTTTACTGGATTTCAGAATAAATGAGAGAGAGAGAGAGAGAGAGAGAGAGAGAGAGAGAGAGACAGAGACAGAGAGGGAGAGGTTGTTTAACTATGTCCTGACCAAGAGAACATCTTGATTGTGCTGCATGTGTAATTTGACAAATGGTTTCAGTTTATCCCCAGCAGTGCAGCGCTGGCAGCTAAATGTAGAGTGATCCTGTCTGTTGAAATGTTCAAACTTTAATCTTTTTCTTTTCTGCGCTTTATTCAGTAGAGCTTTGACAACACAGGCCCTTTCCCATCTGTGTTATTTCAGTCAGCAAGTGCACAGCCTCCACACAGATGGTGTGCAGAAACTATCACTGAAACCATCTTCTTTCCCTCAGTATTATGTGGAAACTAATGATAATATAATTTGATTGATTGCTTCTTTTTCTTCTGTGAAAACTAATGATATAATCTGCTTGATTGCTTCTTTTTCTTCTGTGAAAACCAATAACTGATTTGCTAGATTGCTTCTTTTTCTTCTGTGAAAACTATAATATGATAGAAAAATCACAATGCCACTCTTCTAATTTTTGGCCACGTGGCCTTTTTCAAGAGATAAAAAACAAAAACAAGGCAACTACGTGATGTCCATCTTTGGCAACTGGTCAGAGCAAAGAATTGACATCATAAACACATTAGGCAAGTTTTGACATCATAATATGTGATGTCATCAACAAGGGAAAAAAAAAGGGGGGGGGGGCAAGTTGTTTGTGTGTGTGTGTGTGTGTGTGTGTGTGTGTGTCTGTGTGTGTCTGTGTGCGCGCGTGTGCGTGCGTGCGGTTATACTGTAACCAATGTACTTCAAAAACAAACAATACACTCCATAAATCACAATGAAAATAAACCCATAGAATAATGTGACCATAGTCCTGTCTGTGACTGTGCATGGCATACAAGAACTGTCATCTGAAAAATATATATATAAATTTTCTGCAAATCATCAATGTTGTTCATAGGTAAATCTGGATAGGGTTGTTACAAATTTGTCTTAACATTACATCCATTTGGCATCCTTGTATCTAATGTCCTTATCCATTTTTCTTCAGTAATAAGTCTGAAGCTTTGCTTTCACTGTAAGCTTTTGCCAACAGTGCAACAGCAAGGTCTTCCGCTGAATGATGAAGGAAATGTCGCATTACTGGCTTTTCTCTTTGGAACTTGATGTCACGTTTGTGTTCCACTATTCTTTCTTTCAATGAACATCCAGTTTCACCAACATAAACTGTCTTATCACACACCGTTTACACAACAGAGCATATATCAAATTTCTATCTGCATATGTCACATTACTCATAACATTGTGTGAAGATTTCTGCTTTGTGTCCAACACTGTTGAAGTTACTAGTGAAGAACAGGTGTCACAATCACAAGTTTCTGCTTTCCCCCTCACTGCTCTTTCAGTTTTCTGGTGAACCAACATATCACACAAGTGTTTATCCCGTCTGTATGCAGGCATCGGGTAGTTCATGGAATACTTTGCGCATGTATTCTGACTTACAGAGCGTATCACTATGTCTCCTCAGTACAGCTTGTACATCTGGCAATAATCTTGAAAATGTCAACACTACTGGTACTCTTTCAGTGTTTTCTTCTTTTTTCTGAAGAAGTTGGTTCCTATCCATGTTATCAACTGTTTTCAACTGACCTTCTATGAGTTTGCTACTATAGCCACGTTTGTGCAACTGATTCTTAAGTTCAGATCTGTGTTTTAGATAGTCATCATCTTCTTCACAGATTCTTCTCAACCTAACACCCAAACCATATGCTAGAGATTTTTTTGTATGTGGGGGATGACAAGAATCATGCCTGAGGTATAACTGTTTATCAGTATCTTTCCGAATAGATCCGTGTAGACATGGCCATAATATGATTTGCTAGATTGCTTCTTTTTCTTCTGTGAAAACCAATAATATGATTTGCTAGATTGCTTCTTTTTCTTCTGTGAAAACCAATAATATGACTTGCTAGATTGCTTCTTTTTCTCCTGTGAAAACTAATAATATGATTTGCTAGATTGCTTCTTTTTCTTCTATGAAAACTAATAATATGATTTGCTAGATTGCTTCTTTTTCTCTGTGAAAACTAATAATATGATTTGCTATATTGCTTCTTTTTTTTCTTCTGTGAAAACTAATAATATGATTTGCTATACTGCTTCTTTTTCTTCTGTGAAAACTAATAAAATGATTTGCTAGACTGCTTCTTTTTTTCTTGAAAACTAATAATATGATTTGCTTGACTCTGCCTTTTCTTGTCAACAACAGTCCCCCCCCCCCCCCCCCCCCCCCCCCCCATATTCTCACAATAGTTAGTTTAAAGCGTATCCTTACTTTGTTAGTAGTAATACACACTTCACTATTTTCTGTCCATTTTGTCATCCTCTCCCAGTTACTTTACCCCCCACCTCCCACCCTCAAAGAAAGAAAAACATTAAAGACAACAACTTGAAAGCATCCAAAAATGAATTTTACTTTCTACTTTAAACAAATAAAAACAAAACGAACCAAAGAACAACCACAGACATTTGGGGACAGAAAGAAACATTTTTGCTCCAGCTCTCTTCTTCATTTCTGGAACCTCTTGTTCCATCTTTTCATCTATGTCAGCCTTCGTAATTCTTTGAACCGGCACAAGTACATGAAAAACCAGTCTGAAATGATGATGTATGCTTCTGGGCATATGCTGACCACAAGACAGTCTCTGCACCATTTTTACTTTGCCACTCTGAGTCCAGCATCCATACTCCTGCCCATGCAAGTGCTGAAATCATTGAATCTTTTAAAATCATATCCACACATTTCAAATTGGGTGACAGCCAAAATGCATGCCACCAGAATCCAATGTCTGACCAGCAGGTTGGGCTAATGCTCAGGTTAGATGTCTGCTATGTCGTATCAGTGAGACCCTGTCTTGAATCCTTTTATCTTGGTCAGTAATTCATTCATCCATTACCGGTTGCAGATGTGGTGTAGTGTACATGGACTGGACACCTTGCTGATGAATCTGAAAGACAACTTACCTATTTACAAAAAGCCATGACCGATTTCAGAGCCAAGTGATCTGAGGGGAAGTCTTTGGTGGGGAGCCCTTCGGTGGCATTGATGACGGGAGCATCGATGGTCTTCAGGACGCCCAAGGGTACCAGGCAACTGGCACTGTAGAATATGTAGTCTACCGTCTTCATTTGTGATGAGTAGGACGTCACTTCGGGCTCACTTTTCTGTGGAGAGACAGGGGAAAAGTTTGCTCAAAGTATTGAGGGGTGTTTTTTTACACTGTTCACATATACTGTCTTAACTGCATTCACTCACAAAAACACATGTACACACACACACACACATGTACACATACACACACACACACACACACACACACACACACACACACACACACACACACACACACACACACACACACTCAGGATATGTATCCTTGAGAAACTTACATATATACATGCACACACAAGCATGTTTTACCCAACAAAATGTTTCTCTTCAGAAATACTGTAAAACAAATCAACACTTGTGTTTAAAGCAATAAACAATCTGATTTAAAAAAAAAAAAAAAAAAAAAAAAAAAAAAAAGTTAATTCACTTGCACTTTTTGTCACAAACACAACTAATTCCAGTAGTGAACGTTTGCAGCATGTATGTAACATGACCAAGGCACTGGTTGCTGCTTACAGAAGCGCCAGTGCCAGCCCTTTCATCATTTCACAGTACAACACCAGAAGGTCATTCATACAAACTACTGTCCGTCAATTAATTAAACGAAAAGACGCAACTAGTGGATCTGCCTGTCAGTTAACACTTCTCACCTGACTCCTCTTTGTCCGTCAGTACAATTCTTCAATATAGCATAAAATTCCCAAACAAAACTCAGACCTCAGTTTCACAAAATCACACTCATTATCAAGCTCTCCTCAAGACATTTTGAAATCTAACTCACCGGCAATGCTCCTGGTATACACTGTTCTAACTTTCAATGGCCGAGTGATTAAAGATTACTGAGAATAAACTGGCAAAACTTCTGGTCATATGAATTTCCTTGGAGTTGGTAGGAGTTTCTGGCATAAGCAGGTTTCATGGGTAGGAGTGAGAAATGTTTGTAATACTGAAAAGTTTGTGGCTGGCTGGCGTCCAGGGGCTGTTTAATGCCCCTGCTGGCATGCAGGGACAACTCCCTGCTGGGGGCCTGGGGGCCCAGATGCTGACACAAACTTGACATTTAAGGGCAGTTTACTCCATTCTCCTTTAATACTTTAAAAAAGAAAAAAAAAAACCTCTCTAAATGCCAATAAGGAACTCGGTATAAAAGGTGTTTTCTTTCTGAAAGTACCCCTCCAACAGCCAATGAATTCAGTATGCAGAAGTGAAGGAAGAAAAGTCAATTGTCACCTTTCAATCGACAGTTTTTGAGATCTTTTGCATTTTGCATTATGGATGTTCTTTTTTTTGTAACATTCTGCTCATTCGAAAATGACAATATATATACAGTTTTGTGATGAATGTGTCTATTTCGGGTTTTTCAGGCGATATACTGCTTCAGGTAACAAAAATGTTGTTTGAAATACCATAATTCCGGGAAATAAAACCGTCGATCACCGGTGATCAAAATTCAAGGGAAAGAACTGAAGAGAGTTAAAGCACTGCACCACCATGTCAGTGGCTACTGACGACAACACAGACGATCGATCAGCTAGTAGCTGATGGCAGTCCTAGAACTATTACAATTTGATACCATCAGTAAACTGTGCAGGTAATGTTCGCTTCTACTTGGCTGATGTTTACAAGAATTTATTTGCTGGTAAGGGGGGTGGGGAAGCAACTATAATAAAGACATTCAATTTTTCATTTTGAGATATTAAAGTTGTTCTGAATCCGAGTCAAAATGCAGTGAACAGAGGAAAACACACACACACACACACACACACACACACACAAACACACAAAAAAGAAAAAAGAAAATCAAACAAAACAACAACAACAATCCACCAAAACAGACGCACACTCAAGGACAATGACAACAAGACAAAAAGCACAACGAAACAAGAAAAGGCCAAGTCCAGGCTTACTGTGATGGTGGAATAGGCACTCTTCATGTTGGAGGAGGTGTGCTGGAAAGCCCGCCACAAGTGGTTCACCAAGGACTTCTGCTGACACGTCAAAATTACTGTTACAACACTGTCTTACAGGAACAACACATCTCTGCTGTCGGCCCTTACTAAGAAAAAAACAAAACTAATTTTAGCAAGAGACAAATTTCTGACGACACATCAATACAACACAGTATCAGAGGAATGACAGGAATAGAATCTCTTACTGTGAGCCCTTACTAAAAAAAATTGTAACAGCACATCATCATTACCACACAGACTGACAGTGTTAGAGGAATAACAGAAATACAATCTCTAGTGAGCCCTTACTAAAAAACAACTAAAATCTGGCAAAAGAGACAATCTTCCGATGACACATTATCATTGCAACACACTATAAGACTTTAGAGGAATGACAGAAATACAATCTCTTGCTGTGAGCCCTTACTAAAAAAAAAACCAACTACATTTTAGCAAAGGCGACAAATTTCTGACAACACATTATCACTACAACACAGTATTTAGAACAACAGATATTCAATCTCTTGCTGTGAGCCCTTACTAAAACAACTAAATTTTAGCAAAAGACACAATTTTCTGATGACACATCATTACATCATCATTACAACACAGTATTAAAGGAATGACGGAAATACAATCTCTTGCTGTAGAGCCCTGACTAAAAAAACAGTAAAATTTGACAAAAGAGAATTTTCTGATAACACATCATCATAACAACACAGTATTAGAGAAATGACAGAAATACAATCCCTTGCTATGAACCCTTAATATAATTTTTTTTAACTGTAAATTTTTTGCAAAAGAGAATTTTGAACCCTTAATATAATTTTTTTTTTAACTGTAAATTTTAGCAAAAGAGAATTTTGACATCATCATTACAACACAGTATTAGAAGAATAACAGAAATACAATCTCTTGCTGTAAGCCCTTTCTAAAAAAAAAATCCATAAAATTTAGCAAAAGAGACAAATTTCTGTCGATACATAATCATTAAAACTTTGTATTAGATGAACAACAAAAATAAAGTCTCTTGCTGTGAGCTCTTCCTAAAAAAAATCCTATAAATGTTAGTAAAAGAGATAATTTTCTGACACATCATCATTAACACACTGTATAAGAGGAATGACAGAAATGAAATCTCTTGCTGTGACTAGTGTGAGCCCTTACTATATTAAAAATAAAATAATTGCAAATTTAAGCAAAAGAGGCATTTTCTTGACTCTTCACACCTCTCACTTTCCAAAGAAAAGTTCCATGACAACATCAACCAAGAGCTTCTATGTTTACTTCAACCACCATTTAAATAGATGCAATGAACATCTTTGTGTGAGACACATTCATAACTCTATATCGTCATTCAGAAACAGAAAGAAAAGTGAGCATGAAAACATTTTCTTGGATGGAATGGAATTCAAGTTTGTCTCCCTCTGTGCATGTCTGTCATCCCTATTTTGTGTCTGTATTTCAGCACACACACACACACACACACACACACACACACACACACACACACACATATTCAAAAGCCACCTATCTCCAGTCTTTTTCACTCCACTATTACACACAATCACCCATCTTCCTGTTTAAAACCAATCTTTCGATCAAGACCAGGATACAACTGTTAAGGTGCAGTGCTTACAGTTCCAATATTCATGCACACACACACACACCTCTCACCCTAACAATTCCACACCAACATTCCCACCCTTCAACCCCTTTCAAGTCCAAAACACGCGCTTACTGTAAGGGTACATCACCTACTCCTCTACTGTTCATCTCCAGTCGCTACACCAAGCGGACTGACCCAGTCTGATGTTCCCAATCCTCTCCTACACATTTTCTTGCATCTCTCCAACTCCTACCTACCTCTCCCAAGCTTAAGCACAACTGTCTAAAGGTCTCCAGCCTCTAAACAGCCTTCGATGTGTGGATACAGGAAACCAACACCTGTCCCCTCTTTATCACTGCCCCACCCATCACTACCATCTGCTTTCCCCACCCACCACGACCAAAACACTGATACAGTCAAGGGGCATCACTCACCGCCCCATCGTTCAGCTCCAGCCTCTGCACGGCCTGCAGCGTGTGGATGGAGGAGTCTGACAGGTAGCCATCAAGCACCAGCTGATACACTGGACTCGACCATTCTGCGTTGAAGTCCCCGCAGACGATGTGCGCTCCCTCGCTCCCCGACATGCCCACCACTTCCTTGATGGCGCAGGCAGCCTGCACAGTCAGAAAACGGGCATGCATGCAGCTTGGGCATACACCATGAAAGAGAACAACAACAACAACATCAGTGACTGGAAAACATTAATTGTGACGCCTGAATTTTGAGGGCAAATACATAGTTTGTCACCGCTGGATTTCTATGGCAAACAAAAGAAAATAATTGTTCATTATGTTAATGAAACAAAACTAATTGCTGATGCTACTGTGAGTCCGTAAATCGATTAGACAAACTGAAATAGTGCCATTTCAAGCGCCGCCAAAAGAATATCCCTTCAAGATGTGAAAATGTTCCCAATATGTATCTAAAAAACATGTCTAATTCTGAGAAAATATTTGAATGTGCACCATTTTGTTGTTGATTAGTCGGCTTTTTTCCCCTTGCAAGCCCCAAAACAATTCAAAGTATACCTGTTCCAACTGTTCATTTTTCTTTTCTTTTTCTAATCTTAAAAACAATGATTGTCTTGTCCTTGCGAACTTGAAACAATTCAATGTATGAGTTCATTATCAAAGAAATGACTGAACTGAAATCAACACACACAAATACCTGACAGCACACACACACCCAGAAGCCATTAGCGCACGAACACCATACACCCTTGTGCACACACAAACTCTCCATTATTGTAGAACGTACCTGAATACACTGGACATCTGTGCTTTTCATGTAGTCCCATACAACAGATGTTGCCGACTGTGACGAACTTGCCTGTGGCTTTGCAACGGAGCCTTGTGATCAGGACGACATCAGCACGATCCAGGTACTTGTTCACAGCTGCCGCCACCTCAGCACTTAACCCTCCTGTTTCTACCTCCTGTGAATGGACAAGTAAGAGACTAGCAAATGCAATGTTAGACTCACTGTTTGGAAGTTGTCACACATAAGAAGGTACAAAAAAAGATAGCCAAAGAACAACCGTTAGCGGTGGAAAGAATCCCAATAGACACAAAAAAAACATCATACAGCACACAGTCTAGAAATCCCCCATCTTACAACAATCATTTCAGTGCTTTTACTGTAAATAAAGCTATCACTACAAACGCACATTTCCATTACTGAACTGATGGCCTTCCCTCTATTCTCTATTACTCATTTAACTACCAATCCACTGGTCAATAGTGACCCTTCCTTTTGCTTCTATTTGGGATACTTTGGAACTGCTGCAGAGCATAAAGGCACTCACTTTCAGGCTGGTAACTTTCATTCTTGTAAATGCCATTTCGAATGTGCTTCAAGTAAGCCACAAAAAGTTTTTGTTGTTGTTGTTGTATATGAGAGTGGTCGACAAAAGCAATAAGCTTAAAAGCAGCAGTGACAGAGGATAGTACATGAAACGGTTCAACAACATAGTTTTTTTTTTTTCATAATAAAAAACCAAGATCTGAAACTGATTTTCTAAAGTGCCTGATGAGCTCATAAAATTGGGGTAAAGTTTAAAATACAAATGTAAGAAAAACTGGGGGGGGGGGGGGGATTTGTATAAAAGTCGGAATAAGTTTCAAAACACCTATAAATATCTCTACATATGTTATGGTCTACTGATATCTAAATTGACTCAGCAATGTTTGGTCAGCTCCATCGACCATATTAAATCATGTTCTCAATCAGTTTATCTCATTGTGTTTGCCTGTCACTAGTGTCACCCACAGACCACAAAGTTCAATACGTTTTGACCCTTTAGGAAGCACACTTCAAATGCCCCACAAGCAGCTGGAGCAGACAGCTTGAAATGCTGCATCTTTATGCCAACACATTCCAACAACCCAAATGGGAACAGAAAGTAGAGTCACACTCAACATGCAGACAGGGTGCTGTGGAAAAATGGTGGACAGGCAGATCATTCAGTTGCGGGTGATTCAGGCATGCAGGCGCTTGTGATTTGATGACTCCAATGACATGTAGATTATACTGAAAAGCTTGAAATCAATCCCAGCCTCAGTGCAATGATTCAGATTACCACGCTAAGGCAAGTCAGCGTCAATATTCAGACTGTTTGGATCTTCATAGTGATATGTCAGCGATATAGCTCTCATGAACATCAATAACACATGGTGTTTACACACCCACATGCTCATAAAGCTGCGTCCTGTACTTCATTTCTATACTACACTTGATGTGATTTGAACTTGCAGGGATTTGTGGTTGACAGGGGAGTGAGATCAGAGGTGGGGAAGGGATTAATATGTTTAAATGAATACTCAGTTTCATGAGTGTACATGATGATCCAGAAAATTATTTTGAAGTCTCACACATGACCAAAGTCCACCAGAACTGCTAAACGGGATAATGTTTGCCACAAAATGAAAGAATGAAACAGGCCAAATGTGAAAGGGAGGCATGGCCAAAAACCTGACGAAAGCATTCTGTTCAGCATTTAACTCTAAGATGAGGGAACAAAACGGACAGGCAGCAATCAAAATCAGAAGAGTGAGATGGTTTGTGGCGCATCAGCCAAAAGCAGAATTCGCCCAAAAAGAGCCAGCTCCAGCTGCTGTATCGAAAGTGGATGACTGGAAGTGCACAGCTGACCTTCCTGAGAGGGAAAACATCACATTTTCAGTAGCAGGAGTACCCTTCAGATCAAGTATAGTGCTCCACTCCCAACAAATCATTCTGATTGTGCTGCATGACAGCAGAATGGAGGAGCAACGACAGAATTTGCCCATCTCACTGTGCTGCCTGGGATACAGTCACAAGTTGTGAGCACTGTCTTTTTTTCACCCTAAAATCATGGATGATTTCATTCCTTCTCCACAAGCTCAAAAAATGAAGGCAGAAAACTATATACCTTGACAACTGACAACTCAAACCTGTTTTTACATGTAGCCCAACTTGAAATAACCTTTTTCCTTTTTTAATATAACCCATACAAGTGAGCAGTCTGTAGTTGAAAATTGGGGACTGGCAGGTGTGAGCAAATTCATGTTTTGAGTTTGAGAAAAGTATGGACACTATTGTAACTGGACATGCACACATGCACGCACTCCAGAAAAAAAAAAAAACCACGTTCACTCAACCCATGTAAAAAATACCTCCTTTTGGTAATTTCAAGGCAGCAATTACAATTACAGTGTCTTTTTTTAAACACATACATCTGACTGATATCATCAAAAGTCAAATAATTCTAATTTTCTAAGCTTCCAACTTGGCTGGGTCTACTCACCAATCCAAGAAGGGTAATGGTCTCCCATTTAAACCATATTCTATTTCATTAAGCAATTAAGAATGTTTGACTTTTATTCATTTGCCTAACTGCCAACCCATTCAACATTGAGAGTCAAATGTCAGAGCCAGAGGATTCTAGATGAAATTCGACTTTCAACTCACAGTGCTCCTAACCAATTTTAACATCTCAATAATCTAATGTTCATACAAACATCACACATTCACACACAAACACTGACAACAACTTTATGCTTGCATCTTTATACACGACACCATGAATTTCATAATACCATCTTCGAAAATCAGTCTTGGAAATTCTATCTGACATGATTCCTTGATATGATCGATACTGCAAACTTTTTCATTCAAGTTCTGTTTTTTTTCATTCCTGCCCTCTGGTTCAGAACTGCTGTATGATGTTTAACTACATAGCTGAAAAACGCAAAACTTTTCATGGAATGCCATGTTGTTGAAGATCTTTCCACTACGCCATAATCAGCTGCAGCTTCAGCAGGCGTTCAAACAGGTTTAGTGTTGGCTGTGTCAAGAAAATAAACAAACAAAAAAAAGTTTTTTTAAAAAAAAAAAAAAAGGAAATTTCTGGACATTTTGGGAGGGATGGCAGGTGTGCAGCTGCGCAGTGAACGGTGGACGAAAACACTCACTTTCTGTGTGCGCTTTCTGTCAGCGACACTCCTCGGCTGGAGTCCAGTTCAAAGACACCAGACTTGTAGAACGTGGCCTCGCCTTCATGGAAGTACTCCTGGGTCCTGCGCTTCATCAGCCCCTCATAGCCCAGACTGTCAATGTAAAGTTTGAAAAACAAATGATAAAGCAGTTGCCTATCTGCTGGTAACGGGTCATGGGCACGTCTATTTAAACAAAAAAAGGTAATTTTGGGTAAAAATACAGAGAAAAAGTACAATAAACCCGAACTCACTACAATACGAAATCACTATCCTTTTGTTATATCCCCTCACCTACCCCATGCATTGTCCTTCCAAAGAAAAAGATAAGAAAAAAGGGAACTCATCCCACTGTTACAATCATGTGCTTTAAAAAAAAAAAAAACACTCCACATATACTTCACCTTCCCCAAACAACTTTCCACAAAATGATTGTGGATCTGGTCGTGTGTGGGAAAACCTTGAATGAGTAGCATGAGCATGGAGTCTGGATGGAGGAGTGGATGGTAAGGTGGGGAAGACGGGGATGCGGCATGATTCATAAGTCAACAAAAAACAAAGATACAACTTACTGACTAGGAGTGACAATCCTGGACATAACATCTTTTTATTTTTCTCATTTCATTTATGAACAAGCCCAGCTCTTGGAACAGTTAATACATGGACAACATTCACATACCTAATGCTCACTTGTCAATGCTGAGTAACAGTCTTTACTCACGTTTGCATGGCTGGCCGCAGGGTGTTGTTGAAATAGTCTGGGTCCACCTCTTGCATACAGACAATGTCCCCATTCAGGTACTTCAGCTCCTGCATCATCAGGTCGTGGCGGTATCCCTTGGACCAGGAACTCCTCTGCCGCTTTGTACTTTGAATTACGGCGGTGGCACTCTGCGAGGATATTGTAACTGACCACGCTGAACTTGTTCTCGGGCGCAATACTGTCAACAGGTATGGCGGGGTTGGCCACATACGCTCGATTCAGAAGCCCAGGTGAGGAGTAGGCTGCAAGGAAAGCTGGGTCTGGAGTTCCTAGATTATCTGAGACACTGCCAGAGCCCTTCGATGGAAGGGGGTTTGGGTGGGAGTTCTGAAGCGGAGCAGCATTTGTCTCTGTGGAATGGGAAGACTGGATGTTGCTTGCTGACTGGATGCGTCGTCATTCTGACGGAGATCTGTGGAGGTGGGTGGCTGGTCAGAATGTAAATCAGCACTGGACCCATTCGTAACACTTGCTAAGTCTGTCTGCGGCACGTCGGCAACTGACGGCACAGAGTCTGCGACTGGACTGGCAGTGGTGGGGGGTGACACTTCAGACGTGGATTGGTCACACGTCTGCTGCAGTGGTGCCGGTGACACAAAGTCAGTGGATGCTTCAGGGACAGCTGAGCTTTCGTTCATACTGGAATCGGCAGCGTCATCACCATCAACGCTGTTGGAGGCCGACTGCATCATCTCGCTGACATCTAGACCACGAGATGCTATGCCAGAAACGTCAGAGCCACCCACACTGCCCACTTCAACAATGGTGGATGACACGTCATCTGTTTCGCCGCGTTCCATGCCCTGATAAACATTTACAAACACATTTTAAGTATGCTGCTTTGTTGGAGTTCATCATACAAAGTTAGTCACAAAAGCTTTTCTGTTATTTAAGCACCAATGCATGTTTGTGAATACACTAGCAAGCACTAGCACAATAAAGTCGTTCTCTGACCAACACAACACAAAATCTAAAGCTGTTCTAAGCAGTAAAGAGAGATAACAATTAATGTATATCACATGAAACATATTTCAAATGAAATAAACATGTATAAGAAAAAATAAAGTCAGCACCATAAATTTGATGATGAAAGAAAAAAAAAAAAAAACAGGAGAAAAGATCACCTGAACTTCACTGCCATAGCCTTGGCTAGTTCTGCTTCAGTGAGGGGCGCGACAGTGACAGGCTCTCCACTCCCACTTGCTCCACTTTCTCCTCTTCCTCCATCTTCTCCTCTTCATCAACTTTCTCCTCCTCTTCAACTTTCTCATCTTCCTCAATCCTCTCCTCTTCCTCCTCCATCTTCTCCTCTTCCTCAGTCTTCTCTTCCTCCATTTTCTCCTCTTTATCAGCTGTTACAGGCGAAGCGTCTTCTACTGGCTTTGGGACAGCTGCGCGGCCACTCAGCGCTGTTAGGTAGTGGAAGCTCCTCCTTGTTTACTACCTCATAATCTTTCAGCAGGTTTTTCTCATCCTCTTCTTCACCTTCGGATGGTTTCGGGTCTGTCACTACTGTATCCGGTGCAGACTGGCTTGCCACGCTGTCGGCGTCTGTGCCATTAATGCGGGCACGTTTGGGATGTGACTCGTCCACAATTTCTTCAACGTCTTCTTCCTCAAGCTTCCTCTTGACTGCTGGCTTCCGTGGTGGTTGTGCATCCTCCACCTCTCCATTTTTGGCTTGTGAAGTTGGCTGGGGTGCCGGTGGTTCCAGAGCTTCCTCCTCCATGGGTTCAGTGCTCACAGGGGCAGCCTCTTCTTCACGCTTGTCCTCTTTCTGTTCTGGGGCCTGTGCCTCCTTTTCTGTTTCCTGTGCTGGTGCTGCTGTTTCAGCATTTTCTACCTCACTCTTCTCTTTGGCTGAGACTGCCACTTCAGCTGCAGCATCTCTTTCTGATACAGGCTCCTCCTTGGCCTCTTTCGATTCTTCTGCAGCATTTTCGATCTGGACGTCTTGCTTTTCTTCAGGCTGGACCTCAGTCTTCAGTTCTTCTGCTTGTGCTTTGTTTTCCCTTTCTGCTGCCTCTTCTGTTTCCATTTTACTGGTTGACTCTGGTGACTCTTTCTTCTCTTCTACCAAGGCTGCTGGTTCTTTTGATCCTCTGTTGCAGTATCTTCCATTTTCTCAGGTTCTTCCTCTTTCTCTGGTCCTTTCTCTTTCTCTGTTAGTACTTTAACTTCTGGTTTCCCCTCAGAAGCAGCTGCAGCAGCAGTCTCCCCCCTTTCATTTTGGACTCTCCCTCTTCTTCCTTCTTTGCTTCTCCACTCCCGTCTGCCTTTCCTTCTTCAGCCTCATCCTCTCTCGGCTCCTCCTCTGGTTCACCCGCTCCACGTCCGCGTCGAGACCGGGATGGTGGTGTGGTGGTTGGCGTGGATCTACCTTTGCCCCGACGGGGAGTTGTTTTCTTTGCCACTTCCACCTCTTCTTCTGAGGGCAGCAGCTTCGGCAGATCGCCTCGATCCTCGGGATGCTCTGGCAGGAGGAGTGGCTTTTTCTTTGCAGCTGGTGGGGACTTGGTTTTCTTTTGTGCTCTGGATCTCTTGGGCGTCACTTCTTCCTCTTCTTCCTCCTCCTCTTCCTCCTCCACCTCTTCCTCCTCTTCCTCTTCTTCTGGTTCTTTCTTGGCTTTCCCACGTCCTCGCTTTGGAGGTGTGGGAGGGGTCTTTGATGCAGCTGCTGCACCTCTGCTCCGGGAACGAGACTGGCGTGAAGCAGCTGGTGGTGGTGGTGGTGGTGTGTGGTGCTACGGCTGCTGCTGCTGCAAAACAGACAGTGTAGCTACACAACTGTTTTCAGACACATGATTAACACTGTCAACAGGCAATGTTCCCACACAGACAGTTAAAGAGACAGGGAAAGAGAGAGACAGCCTGACACTGACAGGGACAGAACGATAATGCAAACAGAAATGGAAAGACGCTATAGTGTTAGAGGAGAGACGGAGATGGAAAGATATATTTCTTGTAATGAAACATACATTTTATTTCTATCTTCCCCCCCCCCCCAGACATTTGCAACAAACTTTAGGACCTTTCCAGCATCCACATACAAACGAAAAGTTATTTTCACTTCATTTCCTCTCTAAAAAAAAAAAAATTACTACCTCCTCAATAGTGTCTGTTAAACAGTCATGATTTACACTAAATTTCACATGGAATTGCAAAAGTGTAAAACAATGAAAATGTTGACATTCTGCTTTTCACAAGAATACCCAATTTTTGAGAAAAAAAAAAAAGGATACATAGGCAGTTACTTGCACAACTGATGAGTGAATTTCTAATTAATTACCAGACAGCCCAGACAGGCCTATTTTGAGTTTCCCTTTCAGTCATTAAAAATCATTCTTATTGCAACGATTGATAATGATCAGAATAATACCATTCTACAAGGATGAAAACAGTATTTTTTTTTCAAAAAGAGGTGACTGGCAGGGGTCTGGGGACTGGTGTAGGCCCCCCAGTGGGGTCCAGGGACAACAGCTCAGCGGGGGTCGGGGGCAGAGCCCCCTGAAACTGAAGCAAATTTTGTATTAAATAAGGCATAACAAATCTTTAGAAATCACTTTCTTGCTTCTAAACAACTCATCTATAAAACAACTTTCACACCATGAAGACTGAGACTGACGTGGAAAACTATATCCATTGAGAGAAGGCAAACATTTAGTATGATGAATCCTCAGAGCTGTAGCTGGAGAACATCAGACAAACAGTGCTTTCAGGACATAAAGACTAAAGCCTGTAGATAAGTAATCAGAGTGGGAATCAAACTAAGTAAATCAGAATTGGAAACAAACTATCACTGGAAATGGAACAGGTAGAAAAATCAGAGAGAGGAGTCAAACTTTCATTGGCAATGAAACAGATCGTTGCATACCCCAAGATTTTAAGACATGCTGTAATGGGATGGGAAACACGCTCATTTTCCACCTCCGCCCTGGTACCCAGAAGAAGCAGCAGTCCTTGTATCCCTGGTGACGACCAATCCGGCATACATATAAGCAAACATTACTTATTCAGTTCACCTCCCTCCATCTCAACCCTGATTATGTCTCTGTCTGCTGGGATTTTGCCTTTTTGCTGAAAAAAGGATCTGATATCAGGACCAGAAGACTTTCATTTCTGTGCCTGTGTGGATACAGAGGACACAAGTGGCAGCTGTGGACCGGATTTTTGATGACAAGTACTTTCACAAGTCCCTGGATGGCAGACAACAAAGTGATTAGGATGCCATGAATCTGCAGGAAAGGCTGCTTCCCATTCTTGACCACATCACTACTGAAGGAGGGCCAGAAAGTGACTGATTGGAGAGTCTGGGTTGAACAGGTCAGTGGTAATCCTTTCTTACACCATGGCAGTCAAAACTTTGGGTAGATGGACATCAGAGGTTTCCTGAGAATGATAGACATGGCTTGAAGTGGCCACATTCCCATTTCTTTTCCTGCTATGGGGACAGAACACACTTCTT
The DNA here is from genome assembly GCA_016801955.1 of Conus betulinus. Lineage (NCBI taxonomy): Eukaryota > Metazoa > Mollusca > Gastropoda > Neogastropoda > Conidae > Conus > Conus betulinus. The sequence goes on along the minus strand of JADBJO010000140.1, from coordinate 961,124 downwards.
GTCTAAACATCTGTTGGACTAAATCTGAATTCAAGTCTTTCAATGTTGAATCTGAACTGTTCTCAATGTACAACTTTTCATTCAACCAGTTCTATTGCCATTTTTGCTCTTATTTCTATGTGATGTCTTTGATGCTCAAACGCAAACAATGAGCACAACGTGGCAGGCAGTTACCATCTCCAACTACCTGAACTGGGACAAGATCTGGTGTATCATCTGGGAGCAACGCTCCATTGGTGACTGGGATGCTCGATGTGATCTCTGATTGCCACAAAGCCAGGACTGCCAAAGTAGACACACTTTTGACAAGGTTCGCAAAACGCTTCAAATTCGTCGTCTTTGTCACGTTTTCTTATTACATCCCTGACTCTGCGGTCACACACCTCCTTCTGCAGCCACTCGGTCTTCCAGTGGTTCACATACTTCTTTTTCTTTTTTCACTCACTGGCAGCAAACTCTCACTGTGAATCGATATCATGATGAGAAAAATGACACTGGAAGAAAGCAGAATGAGAACTGCGCCTTTTGCAAACATTACCGACAGAGAAGAAGTTCGCTGTGCAGACAACTTAAGATCATTTCAGAGCTTCACTCTTCGAATTTTTTTTTTTTTCCGCCGAGATGCAAAAAAAAAAACACGCGGAGATGGCGGAGGAGTTTTCATCCCTGCATTGTATCATTTGCTCAGTTCACATTTCAGATCTAATATGTATAAATCTTAAATAAATGTCAGCGAACCGCCCAGAGAAACGTGGACAAACGAGTCACAAGACAACACACACCACGCTTTCGAAGGCAAAATAATGAAAATGCCTTGCGCTGAACTCAGAAGCAATCTGAAGCGATCAAAGCTAAGTGCATTTTCGTTATTTTGTCCGTCTTTGTTTCACCTGAGGAAGACCTAAGAGGTCGAAACGCGTTGTGTGTTGTCTTGTGACTCGTTTGTCCACGTTTCTCTGGGCGGTTCGCTGACATTTATTTAAGATTTGTTTAGATTTCCGCCTGCAGTCATTTCACTTTGCAACTAGATCTAATATGTATGTCAAGAACTGGCGTATGTATCATATAATACCAGTTGAAAAAAAAACATGTTAATATCAATGCTCTGATTTTTATCATTTTTTTGTTGCACTTTCAATCATCACAAGAAAAATTGTTTAAAAAAAAAAAACAGACAAAAAAACTTTAAAAATCAAGCTTCAGAGCAGAAAGCATAAAGCTTTAAATCCATATCTTATACAAACCTTTTGCTCTGCTAGAAGAGCGTCCACGGGTCTTTGTCTCCACAGCTTCGGCTTCGGCCTTCTCCTGCCGTCCTCGAGTTCTGACAAAATATTCATAAAGAATTGTCAAAACATATCATTAGCACTTCTTGATTTCTTCATGGTTACAACTTAAAGCTTTACCTTACAAAACAACAGGTCCCTAACATAATCTTGGAACATAACCCCACACCCCACATGTGTGTGTGTGTGTGTGTGTGTGTGTGTGTGTGTGTGTGTGTGTGTGCGCGCGCGCGCAATTTTCTGCACTGTAGCATATATTTTGGAAATAGCTGTACATAAATCATACACACACACACACACACACAACTTAAACAGAAAAAAAACAGTCATGCATATAACCTGGTAATGAAAAGAACTATATCCTTTCTTGTGGACACAATTACTGTACATCTCATTTTATTGTCATTTACAACCGAACTGACAGTGACACCAAGGGTCCATATAACGTATCACTGTAGTGGGCCGTCATACTGTCAAAACTAAATCCATGCCTCTTTCTTAAAAAAAAAAAAGTGAAATATTAATTTGATCAAGAAATCCAGTCTGCTCTGATTGCAGTCCAGAGTTCTTGAACTAGTTGAAGCATCAGCGTGCTTTTTGCAGAGCATATGTTCAAAAAACACTGTTGAATCCACAACTAGTGGAGTTCAGCTCTTTTCACAAACATGTGACAAAGCGATAAAGTAACAACATGCCATTCAAAACAAAAAAAGGCAGGTGAAGACAGTGCTTCTCTGGTCCTCCCCCCAGCACCTTCGGTGTGTTTTTTTTCTTTTGCCTTAACTAGGCTGACCCTGGAGAAAGGTCCAGTAACAGTGAGAAAAGACCCACTGACCACAGGGAAAAGTCCTGTTGACAGTGGGAAAGACTACAACTTTGGATTCTCTCTTGAGGGCACATAAGACTGTATGGCGAAAGCTTGGCTGTGTCTGGAGTGGCACTTTCATCTGTCCGTGGGCAGGGGTGGTTGGGTCTGTCGGGTGTGCTCACAGCTGGAGGGTGGTGTTTCTTGCCGGTGGGCTCTGCAGTCATGAAATACGGGCTGGTACACCCATGGGGGATGCTACTTTAAGGCTTTTTGAGTTGCATCCTGTGGTCTGATTTACCTCTGTTCAGGAGCAGTTATGTCCCTTGATATCTTAATGGAGTGTCCTGCGAGTGCCTGTACCCATCGTCAACACAGCGCAGGCCTCCGAGGGTGGTACAGGACTGCTCTAAAGGCAGGTGAAGACAGTGCTTCTCTGGGTCCTCCCCAGCACCTTCGGGTGTTTCTTTTTCTCCTCCAAAGAATGTGGATCAAAATTGCCCACTTTTGTACTAGTCTTTTCTATGCACTCCCGTCTCCCCAACAGTTGAAAAACGTAACTTCTTCAAAAACATCTGGCACCAATTTAAGATTTGTAACACACAAGACATCCTGTTTCCTCCCAAAAAAACACAGCCTATGTTTAATACACAACCAGAAAAAATGGCTGAACAAATAACATTCACCCACATACTTAAACTTGGCAAGTGTTTGTACCATTCATAACTTCATCTCTAGTTTTCTTTCTTGCAACATATTTTTTTTTCAGTTCATCCTTTTCATCTTATTTTCCCCAAACAAGTGTACAAAACCAGTGAAAATTGTATGGATAAACAGATCTGGTCTTCTACCATAACTTCACATCTAAATGGCTGTACAGTACTCTGCAATCTGCAATGAAACACAGGTACTTATATCAGCTTGGGTCACATTTTAATCTTCCCACCATGCACACAGTCCAAATATGAGTTATATGCGCTAATTCATTAATCACACTAAAAAAAAAAAAAAAAAAGGCAGAAAAACAGCAGACAACAGAAACGAGATGAAAAAAAACAAACAAAAAACACGCCAACTGAACAAAAACTGGTCAGAGACAGAAAAAGGGAAATTGCTGGAACACAGTTTTTGGAACGGGGGGGGGGGGGGGCAGAGCACAATGTTATCTACACTGAAAGATCCATACCATCCCCACGAAGACATTCTGACACTGACAGTGCTGACAAGGGCTTACTTGGCAGGTGAGGGGGAGGCAGCAGCTGCTGCCGTGGAGGCTCTGGTAGAGGCTCTGGGACTGCTACGTGAAGGAGCATCTTCAGCAAGAGCTTTGCGTGTTGCTCGGGGCATCTGAAAAACATGAAACTCAAGTTATTACAGATCCATAACATTTAGCACGCCAACAACGTAACTTTAACATTACTCATAACACATTATCTTTAATGTGCATCTTTCATTTTTTATTTGAGTATTGAAATTGTAAATAAAACAAGCCATCTGAGATATAAAATGTAATCAAATAAGAATAATGTAACTGTTAAAAAAAACTGTACCATGTATCATGTTTGAGCACATTATATATGCTCCTCTGTGCGTGTGCACACGTGCGAGTGTGTGTATATGTGTGTGTTATGTGTGTGTGAGACAGACAGAGGCTTTGGGGGGGGGGGGGGGGGGGAGAGAGAGGCACACAGAGAATGAAATTTTCATTATATGAGACAGATATAATACAACTGCCCTACAGGCCAAGTACACAGAAAATTCTTACTTGGTTGCTTCCAGATTAGAAATGAATTACATCTTGACAAGTGGCAGATTGTCATCATTCTGTTGTAATGTGTATGAAGTTCTCCCTGAAGAGAAGTTCAGACTGCATGACAGTTTAATTGTCAGAGCATACAGTCTTCATTAGAAAACATTATTTTTGGCGTCAGCTCTACCACTTTTGCGTAATCAAGATGGTTCCTTGTCTTCACATGTCTACCTAAAAGCATTCATGTGTTTCCCAATCATAAAGAGATAAAAGATATTCACTTTTCTCCACTTCAGCATGTGCAATCTTTTCCTTTTCTCTTCACACCCCTATATCCAAAATACCACTTTGATTAAAATATAGTGACTAATGAAAACTCTGCAATGCTTTGTTTGGTACTCAGCCTATAACGCTATCTTGAACTGTCAGTTTAGACCGACCGACTCTCACTTGATTAATTTTATGCTGCACAGATTGTCATTTTGCTCAAAAAGTCAGTTTGCATTATTCAAAACAAAGAAACAAACAAACATTCACTTGATGGTGCTAAAAAGAGTTCTGAATGTTGCAACAGGTGCATGGAATAATACCCCAAATAGAGGAACTTCTCCAACCAAACCAAGGTAAGGCAGGTCTGCTAACCATATCCCCTAGTTCTAGATCAATGTGTCACCAGTCTATCAGTAATAATAATTCTTTCCTAGAAACTAGACGGTCAGGCTGCATGCAAAACCATTTCCATATTTTTTCATGGGCTCACAAAAATATTTAAGGAGTCAAACCTTAGAACTACCAGAAAATATTCAGAACACACACACACACACACACACACACACACACACACACACACACACACACACACACACACACTCTGACTGGTTTTAGTAGACAAACTGTGTCCCTCCACAGTTCAAACATGCAGTTGTCACACCTTTGTTGAAGAAAAGTGGTCTTGATGCAAATGATATGAAGAATTTTAGACCAGAATCAAATCTTCCATTTCTTTCTAAAATCCTTGAACGTGTTGTTTTGAAGCAGCTCCAATCCCATTTGTCAGATAATGGTCTCCTGGAAGTGTGTCAGTCCGCTTATAGGAAAAAACCACAGCATGGAGACTGCAGTTCTGAGTGTCTTAGACTGCTTGCTTTGTAAATTAGACGATAAACTGGTCTCCCTTCTAGCATTGCTTGACCTCAGTGCTGCTTTTGATACTCTTGACTACTATATCCTACTCAAGAGACTCAAGGTTACTTTTGGATTTGACGTTATGGTTCTCAAATGGTTCACATCATACTTTCTGACAGGACACAGACGGTAATCATTAATGGTGCTGAATCATCCCCTTCTCCTCTTCTGTATGGTGTTCCCCAGGGCTCTGTCCTTGGTCCAGTTCTTTTTTTACCTTTTATTCTCAGCCTTTATCTGACATTATTTCTGCCCATGGCTGTGACTTCCACAAATTCGCAGATGACACTGAACTCTCTAGTCTAAGAGCGCAACTACCAGCGATTTTCAAGGTGCTCAATCAGATATTACCGCATGTTTTTAGGGATGTAAAAGTCTGGATGACCAGCAACAAACTTAAGCTGAATAGTGACAAAACCAAGATCATGGCTGTTGGTACCTCCTCTCGTGTCAAGATGGTTAAAGCTGAGTCGCCAGAAATTGATGGTGGTGTTTTTACCTTTCGAAGAGTCAGTGAAATATAATTTAGGTATTAGCATTGATCAAACACTCTCTATGCAGAACCAAATATCTAATGTTTGTCGTGCATGCTTCCTGGAATTGCGACGTATTGCTTCTATCCGGTCTTACCTCTCCACACAGGCAACAATCAGACTCATCACCGCCATGGTAATGTCCCGACTAGACTACTGTAACTCTGTGTTAGCAGGACTTCCTTCAGAACAGCTTGCACGATTACAAAGGGTGCAAAACAATGCAGCTCGGCTTGTTTTCAAAAAGTGTAAAAAATGAGCATATTAACACCTTTGTTGCGTGAACTCCACTGGCTTCCCATCAAATATGATGGCAGTTCAAAATCGCAGTTTTTGCCTATCGTTACTTTGATGGGACACTCCCACAGTATCTTTCTGCTTCTCTGTCCACCTATCAAACTTTTCGGTCTCTTTCACTCATCTTCTCAAAAACTTCTGAAAATTCCTTGGCGCTCGTTAAAGACAGTCAGTAAGACCGCATTTAGCTTTAGTGCGCCCACTCTTTGGAATTCTCTTCCTGATAGCTTACGTGACCTGCCCACATTATCTAAATTGTGTGTGTGTGTGTGTGTGTGTGTGTGTGTGTGTGTGTGTATGTTTGTGTGTGTGTGTGCGAGTGTCAGTGGGAGTGTTTGAGTGTGTTGAGCGCAATGAGTTGACCCCAAGAATTGCGCCATATAAAATCCATATATTATTATTATTATCATAAACACACACAGGATGATGACAAGACAGAAAAATGATACATATAAGAAAAGTGAAGTTAATAACTTAATTCATAAAATATTCCAGGTTATGTTAAATTATTATTTGTTCACTGATATTTTCAGATTTGTTTTCCACTATTCATGAAGTGTGATCAGCTAAGGAGAACCATAAATGTGAGCACATTCTAACGCTACAGTGAAACTTGACATATCCATGTGTGATATCATCATCAATTACCATGAATAATTTTCAATTAAAACCATTTCCATCATAATAATGAGATAATTCATTGCTTGACCATTTCCCTGTCACCAGGCAGTGTTCATCCGATTCTGAATCCTGCTGAAAAACTGGAGGGGAGTATTAAAAACTTGCAGAACCTTTAATAGAACTAGCATGCAAGCTGGCTCAACACTGAATGCAGCACTTTCACCCATCCATGTACAATAGTGTTCAGATTGTTTGCCGATCAGATGACAGTGCTTTCATGTGATGCATTGTTGAAACTGTCATATGTACAGGAGAAAAACTGCTGCACCACAGTAAATTCTGACACATCTTCATCTTGGGATGCTCTCAGATGGAAATTTTATGCATCAGAGACACACAATTGTGCGTAATAATTATCAATGACATTGAATTGACAGGAAGAATATGCACGTGTATGTGCAATGAGATATTTTGCATAAAATGTAAAAAAAAAAAAAAAAAAAAAAAAATCATACCCTACATGTATTCATGAACTAAATCTGTTGTTGGAACCACTGAATCAAACAGTGACGCAATCTTGTAATCTGCCATCAGTCGATCAGTTCAAACACAAGCTCAAATATATAAACGAATGAAGATATACTCAAGAACTTTGTGAATGTGTACTGCCAGTGTTCCGAATATCCACTGTGTTATGTAAGTCACTAATAATCAAAGTGCTCGTGTATCACTACTTTTTAACCAAATTAAGTCTGTATCAACGTTGGACATTACACTTCCGGCAAAACATCAAAAGATTTGATTTACATATAAAGTTTTAATGTTGTATTCGACAGAGAACCACGCTGCAAATGATTCAAAGTCTACAACAGAAAAAATACGGTTCCCGGTCTCGGTGTTTACATGCTCTTTCATACAAAGTTGAAACCGACTGAAAACAAAATCAAAATGACAGCATGGGGACTTACCTTTTCAACTGTTGAAAAATCAACTGTCCTCGCAAATATTAATTGCTAAATGGAATAACTGAGCGCACTAATCACCTAAATGTCAAACCATATATATAAAAGGATGAGAAACCTGACGATTATTGCTGAGATAATAATTACAATTTTGACGCTATCACACACGAAACAAGGGTGCCGCCATTAATAGCACAGATGCGCGTTCTTTCTTTCTATTGGATAAAAAGAAGCACTATTAACATGTATTCATTAAAAATGTATCTAAGATGAAAAATAAGGACTATGTTATCTTAAATGTTCAGTGCATGCTTCAATATTGTAAATAAGCAATCAAGCTTCTTCGATATAAACATATTATCGAATTAAATTTGACTATTTAATATGCGCGAGATATCTTATCATCTGATCACAGGAAACTATCAAAAAGACATAACGAAGTAACGAAGAACGAATGATAAATAATAATTTTTTTTTTTTTCATCCGACGTTGGAACACTAATTTAACTGCAAATAGCTGAAAAAACCAATCTTTCATGCAATACTTACCCACTTAAAGTGTATGAAGACAAGAGACACATAGAACAACGAGGGCTACTGCCGCCCCCTACCAAAAAACTTTGTCAAGCTCGCTCCCTGAGATGACGCTCGCACACACCAATAACTGGGACAGAAATGCACAAACACAAATCAAGATTTACTTTAAAATTACCATAGAAATTTTACTCTGAACCGATGCGTGGTCTAACACTTATAGAGAGTTCGGCTGTATTCAAGTAATAACGGGTTAGTTTCGAAAACGAAGTGACTGAGGGCGGAAAATGACGCAAACTTTAGAAAGAAAGGGGTTAGCTATCGCCACAGATACAGATAAACAGGTTGTCCTGTAATCTTTTTGTTTGTATCTATGGCGGTAACTAACCCCTTTTCTTTCTAAACTAATAACACGGTTCATGCAACAAAAAAAAAAAAAAAAAAAAAAAAAGGTGGTTTCAAAGCGGGGGTGACTGCAGTCAAAAACTGAAACAAGAGCAAAAACAAAATTTGTGGGCTGCGAAACGAGCGAAGAAACAAACCACAAAACAGACGCAACGCGTTTCGACTTATTTGGGTCTTCATCGGAGCCCAGTAATTCTGTTTTGCTCTCTGGATCCCAAAACAGTGTAGGCAGGGACCTGTCTAAGCAGAACAACACGTTCAGGTGAACCGTCATTACTAAGCAAGAAAAAAAGGTGAACAAAATTGCAAGCATCTTTTTATGTATCAATCACACACTTTTAAACGATTTTGAAACGTTCAATATGTTTTCCGAGCAAAACGAATTTCACACATAGTATGATCCACTTATCGGTTTTGTAAGTTTTGAAGGGTTCATTTAATTTATTAAAATGTACATTAGGATTATTGATTTTCAGATAAGAGATAACAATGAAATTATTAAGAATCAATTTTTTTTTTAATCTGCTTTGTTTCCTAATCTCTAAACGTATGTGCACTGGTAAGTATGCATTAATGAAGTGATATGCGAGAGCGTGTGAAGGGGGACCGTCCATAGGGTGTGTGTGTGTGTGTGTGTGTGTGTGTGTGTGTGTGTGTGTGTGTGTGATTGTGTGCAGGGGTGTGCGCGCACATTGTGTGTGTGTGTGTGTGTGTGTGTGTGTGTGTGTGTGTGTGTGTGTGTGTGTGTGTGTGTGTGTGTATACAACACTATGTTAATCTGACAGTAGATGGTTTCAGTCAGTCAATCAGTGTGTGTGTGTGTGTGTGTGTGTGTGTGTGTGTGTGTGTGTGTGTGTGTGTGTGTGTGTGTGTGTATCCGAGCGTGTGTGTGTGTGTGTGTGTGTGTGTGTGTGTGTGTGTGTGTGTGTGTGTGTGTGTTAAGAGAGAGAGAGAGAGAGAGAGAGAGAGAGAGAGAGAGAGAGAGAGAGAGAGTGCGTTTGTGTGTCAATGTGTATACGTGCGTGTTTCTTTTTCTTTTTCTTGTTTTTTGTTGTTGTTGTTGTTGTTGTTGTTGTTGTTGTAACATCATCAAAGAACAGGTGTAAAATTCAAACAGCTCAATCACTGGTAGATTTAAACACAAAAATTTCAGCAAAATGTCAGTTTTGAAGTCGTTGAAAGCTCTTGACGACGAGAGATGAAGGTCTGCATCACACAGATACATTTGAACACTTAGTGGAGGTATGGCCGGCGGAGCAGAATTCTAGGCAGGCAATGGAAACATTTTTGATGATGACTGAGCGCACTGATAATGATTGAGTCCATGGCGTGAGGCACGCGTCAGTGTGCATGATTTTGTTGCAGATGGCAGTAAGGATCTCTTTCAAGTCTTCTACAGGGACGTTGTCATGTCTTCAGCTTCACCATAGTTCAGTGACTTCATTGCTGCAACGTCTTCACAGTGTATTGGAAGGTAATTCTTATATGATTATGCACTGCTAGCACTCATGGATCTCCTGAGCTCTGTTTGTTGTAGATCAGAATTCAGAGGAATATTCAGTCCACATTTTTATCGTGTCGTCCGTCTCCGTGAGACAGATAGCCTGCCATCTTTGTCCCGAATGGTGTTGCTTTTGATTTACCTCAGTTTGGTCAATCTGCAGCAATCTTAAAAATTTCGGTGTCATGATTGTCTAAGTTTTTCTTTTTTTCTTTTCCTCAATGTACTCACATTGTCGTTCGATGTTGCTTTCATTCTCCAGTTTCTCGATCTGTCTTCTTGTATACAGCACTGTGTTTTTCCCCTTCAAGTCCTTCCTCGTTCTTCCTGTGCAGTTTTTAGTTTTTTTTTTTCGTCGTCACACATCTCCGTGTTATTGCATTCCAGCTTTTTAAAACTCAGCTTTGTCTGGTCCTCCCCATCGTATCTTCTTGTGTGTGTGTGTGTGTGTGTGTGTGTGTGTGTGTGTGTGTGTGTGTGTGTGTGTGTGTGTGTGATCGCTTTGATTCTTTGACTGTTTAAACCTCAATGCTGTTCCAAAAGAGAATGTTCACCACACAGTCACATGCAAGTGACAGACAGACAGACAAAACACATTCAAGTGCAGAGAATAGCCGGCTATGTGATGATTAAGGATTAAGTAATGCTGTTATAATAGTTTCCTACAAGATACTTTTGAGACTCAGCGTTTTCACGCTTGAAAGTTCGAAATGAACCTATTTATAAGCTGGGTAGTGAAGATCATGTGCACCCAATTTCAGGCGATCAGTGTGGTGGTTTTAACGTGATGTTGGGTCAGTTTTCACTCTGTAAATCCCACTAAGGCAGACGACATTTACATGAATAGATTATCCATGGCTTGGATTTCCATCGTAGAACTTCAGTTGCTAATCCAGTCACTACTAATTTGAAATTGTTAGGGTTTCAAGGAATTGTAGTTGGATAAATTTTCCTCCTACGGTCACGTGGAACTGTTCAGCGATGTCAATGTGTGTCAGGTTATCAAGACTGAATTTGAGACGGCTGTTTATCACTCTCCTGTTGTTCTTCAACCATGCTGAAACGTCATTATAACAAGGCCGTGTCCACAACCAATTAAAAAAAAAAAGTCAGCTACAACCGGAATGTCCTTTGCCTCAATACCCCACACCAAGCTGAAAGAGGTCAAGAGTTCACTACCTGGGCCTAAAAACAGAAGAAGCTGTTGTCAAGGCCCAGAATGCCAAGATGGCTCAGATCTTCTTGGCAGCACATTTAGATCACAACACCAAGGAGTCTCTCTCTCTCTCTCTCTCTCTCTCTCTCTCTCTCTCTCTCTCTCTCTCTCTCTCTCTCTCTCTCTCTCTCTCTCTCTCTCTCAAGACACACATACCCTGAAACAAAGAGCAAGATCCTGGACTGTCCTGTCACAGCGGTTCTTGACCATTGCAGACCAGCTACAGCTGCCACTGTACTGGAGGGTGTTGTGCTTGTGTAGGTACTTCGTCCAGCGACTGCTTTGACCACCAGAGACTGCAAGAGAAATGTTTGTGCCATACATACTGCCCCGGTTTGAAGCCAATGAACGAACTGACCTTAGTTTTCATTCATTCTGACTGCCACCCTTCATTCTTTTGTATTTTATTCCACTCATCGATTTTAGTTGTGCAGTTTTGGTCGTTGTATGCTCATTCTTCGTTTTCAACCTTCAAACACCATTCGTTCAACCATCTTATGTGTCAATACTTGCATACTCCGCCATAAATCCGCCACCAACCACCACCACCCTCTTTGCCTTATGTATGAACCTGACTATTAAGAAAGTGTTTTGTACTTGAAATGTACATGCTATTCTGTTTAATAAGTATGATTTATGTGAGTAAGCGCGCGCGCGCGCGCGCGCGCGCGCGTGTGTGTGTGTGTGTGTGTGTGTGTGTGTGTGTGTGTGTGTGTGTGTGTGTTTTCCTACTACGTCTTGCCCTCTTGTCACAATGTCGTAATGCTTGTATTGTTATGCGACTCTTTCTCTCTCTCTCTCTCTCTCTCTCTCTCTCTCTCTCTCTCTCTCTCTCTCTCTCTCTCTCTCTCTTCTCTCTCTCTCTGTCTGTCTCTCTCTCTCTCTCTCGTCTGTCTGTCTGTCTGTCTGTCTGTCTGTCTGTCTCTCACGGTTCTGCTGGAATGACTTGAATCATTATCTATCTGACATTCCCCCCCCCTGACTTGAATCATTATCTATATGACATCCCCCCCCCTGTCCCCCCCCCCCCCCCCCCCCCCCCCCCCCCCCCCCCCCCCCCCCCCCCCCCCCCCCCCCCCCCCTGGTGACTGGGCTATCATTTTTTTTTTTTTTTTCCATTTGTGCTTTTTTTTTTTTTCCTCCATTTCTGCATTTTTTTTCCGCCTGGTGCTTCAAATCGATTGTCTTGCATCTCCTTGGTATCTTTTGATTGTCAGATTGTTCTAGATATACTCTTTCCCGCACACCCCACACTCGCCTCCTTCTCCCTCTCCCTCCCTCCCTCCCTCCCTCTCTCTCTCTCTCTCTCTCTCTCCCTCTCTCTCTCTCTCTCTCTCTCTCTCTCTCTCTCTCTCTCTCTTCTTCCCTGCACTCCTTTCGCTCCTGCGTCCCCCCCCCCCCCCCCTCCTCTCTCTCTCATGTACTTTTTCTTTTCTTTTCTTTTCTTTTTTTTATTCCGTATCTAATTTTTTGTTCTAGCCACTTTTTTGCATGCTTCTTTTATTGCCTCATCTTATTTTGCATTGTTGACCCTACTCAGGGCGAGGACTCGATGTTAGAAAAAAAACAAAACAAAAACAAAAAAAAGCACATCAGTGCTTATCTATTATCCTCGTAAATAAAGAATTTTGTCTTGTCTTGTCTTGTCTTGTCTTGTCTTGTCTTTTCGTTGTCCTGAACGTTGTCTATCCTGCTTGAAGAAGACCTAAGAGGTCGAAACGCGTCATTTTTATGTCTTGTAATGTGTTTGTCCCTCTTATCTGGTGGATTTATTTTTAGATTCCTTTTCAAATGTGTTTCCAGTTCCGCCTGCAGTTGCTTCACTTTGAAACCGAGTTGAACTTGCACGAGACGTCTACTACCTGACACGCAAGTTAGGAACCCGTGGGTTAGAAGGTAGTTTACAGTGGTATAGCCGTCTATCCTCAGGGAACGGGTTCCTCTCTCATGTGTTGGGGCTGGTCTGGTTTTAAGTACTCTAAACAGCTCAGAGCTAACATCCTTTTTCGCGATTCTGGAATTTGTTTGCATAAAAAGGAAGTTCCATATGAAATCTCTTTAGAGAAATACCTGTTCAAACATGTGAAAACCCTTCCCACCTCCCTGCGTGTCAAGACTCAAGACTCAATGTCCTTGCTATTCTACAACATTCAACTGGACAAACTGCACATATAATAATGGCAGAAACAATGAAGAATATAGCAACATAATAATAATAATAACAATAACAATAATAATAATAATAATAATAATAATAAAATAAAATAAAAAAAAAAAAAAAAAAAAAAAAAAAAAAAAAAAAAAAAAGAAAACGTAAATTTACACACACACAATCAGACACACGCGTGCGCGTTCACATGCACGCACACGCCCACACACACACCACACACACACACGCACACACACACCCACACCCCCCACACACCCACACACACACACGCACACACACGCACGCACGCACGCACACGCACATTTTCATTAGCTAATACAGAGGCAAGCATAAAAGTAGGGCGTTGAGGCTATGGTCAAAAGGTTAGATTTATTGTTCAAGTAAATGTTTAAGTATTGCTGATTTGAAGGACGGCAGTGATTGACATGTTTTGGCAGACGGAGGAAGAGAGTTCCACACAGATGGACCAAAAAATGCAAAACTAGATTTGAACAAATCAATGCGGACACGTGGTAAAAATGTAATTATTTGAATCATATCGCATTGTTGCCATTTGGATAAACTCAGCAAGATATGTTGGCGCCATGTTTGCATGGACTTTAAACATTAGTACTGCCTTATTATAGGTCAGTTGGCTCTGCAGTGGTAACATCATTAGTTTTGCGAATTTGCTCGTGGTCGATAGAGACCTGTCGGGAAGAATCAGCTTAATTCCCCGTCTATACATAGAGTTGATCTTTTTATGTGATGTTCACCAGCACCACTCAGACAGTGTGGACGCATAGTTGATGTGAGAAAGGCAATGGGCTTCAAAAAATAATTTCCGGATGTGTGGTTCAACATAATAACTGAGTCGATGATCACGCCTAAGACACGATGTTCGGTAACCTGCTCGATCAAGGTTTCATTCATTTTTAGGCTCAACATAAGATGCTGTCGTTGATGTTTCTGTCTCGATGTTAGGACCATACATTTTGTTTTGTGCGGATTAAGGACCATTCGGTTTTGGTTGCACCATTCTAAGACATCCGTTATACTTTGTTGTAACGATATTTGTACAGATATGATGTTTGTATCACTACAGTGAAGAGAGCTATCGTCAGCGAACAGATCACAGATGACATCATTGTGAGATATGTGCATCGGTAGGTCATTTATGAAAATACAGAAGAGAAGAGGTCCGAGGACAGAGCCTTGCGGAACACCACAGCTCACTATTCCTTCAGAAGAATAAGTACCGTTTAAGTAAACACGCTGGGTCCTATTTTCAAGATATGACTGAAAGAAGGTGACTACTGCCGGATTTTGAACATATGCAGTCATTTTTTTTTTAATAATATGTTGTGGTCTACTAGATCAAAGGCTTTCTTAAAATCGAGAAAAACAGTTCCAGTGAGTTTTCTTTCGTTGATGGCTGATAGCCATGTATCACAGAGGCGTGTCAAGGCCGTGTGGCATGAGTGATTTCGACGAAAGCCTGACTGAAATGGGTGGAACAGTTTGTGATGTTCCATATGTTTAGTTAGGTGTTTGTGAACATGCATCTCAATAGGTTTCGATACAACTGATAAAAGAGATATTGGCCTAAAATTGTTTAAATCAGTGAGATCTCTTGATTTGGGTAAGGGAATGACTTTTGCAGCCTTTAGACCACATGGGAAGACATTCTGATCAATGCACAAATTATAAACATACGTAAGGGTATCAACAATGTAAGGTAGAGCAAGCTTGAGTATAGAAGCATTTAAGTTATCTGGACCCATTGCTTTTTTATTTTTAAGTTTTGAAATTAAGGAACCAACTTCATTAATAGCAAGCAAGGGGATGCTAAATGAATCTCTTGTATTTAATCGTTCTTGGCAAAAGGATTGGAGAAAAAGCTGGAGTCTCATATCGATTAAAACATGTAACATTGGCAGCTGTCTGTACTGATTCGGTTAAATGAAGGAAATGATTGTTGAAAGTGTTAGCAGACCACATAGTCGCAGTATTATCTGATTTCTTTTTTGACTTGTCAGTTATTTCATTAACAGCACGCCATAGTGATGCTGTATCCCTGTTTGCGTTTATCAGTTTCCTGAAATGCTCAGATTTTGATTTTCTAACTAGATCTGATACTCTGTTTCTCTGCTTTTTATATTCATCTACTTTTTTTGCGGTTTTAAGCGCATCCCTTAGTGCCATTTCATAATAATGTCTTTTGTCAGCCAGCTGGGAAGTACTCTGTGTTTTACCCTTTTTCTTCTAAGTGGAGCATGTTTATCAACGATTGAGAGAAAGATATTATACCAGGTATTATACGCTTCATTTGGATCTGTGTAATTGAGTACACTGTAGAAAGGAGCTAAGCTTAAGTCGAGGAAAAATTCATCCTTGCTGAAATTTTTGAAGCAGCGATATTGAATGGTTGTGTGGCCCTTATTCTGTTGCTTTGGAAGTTTACAAGACCAAGTGCACAAAATGAGACAGTGGTCGCTTATGCTTATGTTGCCCACAGTTATATTGGATACCATGGCTTTGTTGTTCGTGTAGATATGATCCAGCAATGTAGAAGATGTCTTTGCGATTCTAGTTGGATTATGAATAAGCTGATGCAAGCCAAAGAGTGTGGTGGTCGCATCCCAGGCAGGCTGCCGTTTTAACAGATCAATGTTAAAATCACCGAGAAGAATGACATTTGGATAGCTCTTATATACCTCATCCATCATGCGTACAAAGTTGTCATACCAGAGGAAGGTGGCAGCGGGATTCCTATACATATATCCAACTAGAAGAGGGGCTGAGTTGGAGGGTTTTACCTGCAGCCACATGCATTCAACATTATCAGGAGAGAGAGAGAGAGAAAGAGACGGTATGTTTAAAAATGTTTATTTATTGTTTTTATTCTGCTTCTTCAGCTTCTACGTAAATGAGTAGGTTTTTTTTTTTTTTTTTTTTTTTTTTTTTTTTTTTTTTTAATGTCATTGTTTTTTTCTCTACATCGGCAGCTTAATGTTTATAATGGAGTAATGATTCTTAGCTGCATAATTATCTAATTTTATTTTTGTTTGCTTTTTACGGTTTTTTCTTTTTTTTTTTCTTAACAAGTAAATGAACAAAAGTCTTTCTCAAAATGACGACTCTCTCTCTCTCTCTCTCTCTCTCTCTCTCTCTCCCCGATTTATTTTCTTCCACCTGCCTTCAACGTGCTCATCCATTTCTGTTCAAATTTGTCTCTGGCTCCCACTACTTTCCAGTCCACTCTTTTGTCTCTCTTCTTGTCTCTCTTCAGCTCACTTTCAGAACTCACTTCTAGAGAACAAGGTGTGATCATGTAGAGATACCCATCCGTTTACTGGGTAAGTATGAATGTTATCATCATCATCATCATCATCATCATCATCATCATCATCATCGCCTATTAACCCTCCTAGGGTACAGGCCGCCAAACAAGGACCTCCAGGCATCTCTATCCTGGGCTCTTTTCTCCAGCTGGTTCCATTAAGTCATCCCCATGTACCTGATGTCTGCTTCCAGGTCCCTGCGCCAGGTGTTCCTTGCCCGACCTCTTTCCAGAGCTCGTTGTTGTTGATGGTGTCTGGCCATCGGATACTGAGAATCTTGCGCAGGCAGTTGGTGATGAACACCTGCACTTTCTTGGTGGTGGCGACTGTTGTTCTCCAGGTCTCCGCTCCGTACAATAGAACTGCCTTGATGTTGGTGTTGAAGAGCTTGACTTTGGTGTTGACTGACAGTTCCTTGGAACTCCAGATGTTCCGTAGCTGTACGAATGCTGCCCTGGCCTTTCCGATCCCTTGCTCTGACGTCGGTGTCTGTGCCCCCCTGCTTGTCGATGACACTGACGTGGGTAAAGGCATCTATCTATCTCTCCTCTAGCATCTCGCTGTCCAGCATGATCGAGTTGGTGCTGACAGTGTTGGCCTTGAGAATCTTGCTCTTGTCTTTATGGATGTTGAGCTCTACTTGTGTTGATGTGGCTGCTACGTTGCTTGCCTTCTCTTGCATCTGCTGTTGAGTGTGCGAGAGTAGTGCCAGGTCGTCGGCGAAGGCCAAATCGTCGAGCTGCATCCAGGGTGTTCACTGGATCTCATGTCTTCTCTGATCTGTTGAGGTCTTCATGACCCAGTCAGTTGCTAGTAGAATAGAAATGGTGAAAGCAGGCAACCTTGTCTGACACCCAGTCCTCACTTCGAATGCCTTCATGAGCTGCCCTCTATGGATGACTCTGCAGGTCAGACCTCGTATGACTTTTCTGAGGATGGTGGTGATCTTGACCGGCACACCGTAATGTCGGAGAAGCTTCCACAGGGTGTCTCGGTCTACGCTGTCAAAGGCCTTCTCGTAGTCGATAAAGTTGACAAACAGGGATGAGTTCCACCCATTCGAATTACTCAACAATGATGCGTAGCGTTGCGATCTGGTCTGTGCAGGATCGATCCTTGCGAAAGCCAGCCTGCTGGTCACGGAGTTGAGCAAACAGGATCCTTTAACCTGTTCAAAATGACTCTGTTGAAAACCTTTCCTGGCACTGACAGCAGTGTGATTCCTCTGTAGTTCGCGCAGTTGCTAAGGTCGCCTTTCTGGGAATATATTTATTTATTTATTTGCTGTCCCCAACCTCTGCGCCACCTCAGAGGCAGTGCACCCACGCCGCTCATTCTGACACCCCGTCCACAGCCACAGCCCGGTCGGCCCCGCCGCAGCCCCGGCACCGGCAATCCACAGGAAGCAGTCATTCTTGGGAATCTTGATAAGTTATCCCTCCTTTCAGTCTGCTGGCACTTGCTCCTCTTCCCAGATCTTCTTGAAGAGAGGCCAAAGCATCTCTACTGTGGTCTCTATGCCTGTCTTCAGTGCCGCTGCGGGGATGTTGTCAGGTCCTGCCACTTTTCCGTTCTTCAACTGTTTGATGACCTTGCGCCAAGTTTTTTTTTTGTTGGTGCCCCGCAGTCTATGGGCAGGTCTGAGTCAGCCTCTTCGATGTCTGGAGAGTGTCTGGCGATGGTCTGTTTAAGAGCTCCTCAAAGTGCTCAACCCATCTGTTCTTCTGCTGCTCTTCTCCTGTGAGTTGCCTTCCTCTCTGTCTTTTATTGGTCGTTCTGGCCTCTTGTACTTTCCGGCCAGCTTCTTGGTGGTGTCATACAGTCCTTTCATATTTCCATGTTTTGCTGCTTGTTCGGCTTCTGTTGCTAGGTCATCTACATATTTCCTCTTGTCTGTTCTGATGCTCTTCTTTGCTTGTTTTTGTTTGCTTCAGTGTGTTCTGCTTGTGCTTTGGCTTCCCTGCTCTTGTTCGGCTGATGTTGTTGATTGTCGCTTTTTTCTCTTTCCTCTGTTGATCTTCCATAGGCTGTCTGCCGAGATCCATTCCTTGTTGGTGCTTATTGTGGCCAAGCACTTCCTGGCAAGTTGATGTTACTGCCTTCTTGATCTCCTTCCACTTGTCCTCTAGTGTACTGTCTTCCTCTTCCAGTAGTTCTTGCAGTACTTGAAGCTTGTTGCCTAGAATTGTTCTATATTCTTGGATTTTGTTAGTATCTCTCAGGAGAGCTGTGTTGTACTTGTGTCGTACTGCATGTGTCATCATCCAATTCTTCTTTAACTTCAACTTAAGCCTGGCCACAACGAGGTGGTGGTCTGAAGCCACGTCTGCTCCTCTCTTTGCCCTCACATCCTGCATGGATCTTCTGAATTTCTTATTGATGCAGATGTGGTCAATCTGGTTTTCTGTTGTATGATCTGGTGAAACCCAGGTGGCCTTGTAGATGTTCTTGTGGGGAAAAAACGCTGCCACCAATGACAAAATTGTTGAGTGCACATAGTCTGCCAGTCGTTCACCGTTCTCGTTCATGTCCCCCAGTCCATGGCTTCCCATGATGGTCTCATACCCAGTGTTGTCCTTTCCGATCTTGGCGTTAAAGTCCCCCATCAGGATGGTGATATCTCTCTCTGGGTACTTTTCTATGATGGACTGCAGTCTATCGTAGAACTGATCCTTATCAGTTTCCTCACTGTCATTTGTATGTGCATTGCATTGTATTACATTCATGTTGATCTTCTTCTTCTTGGTTCTGAAGGATGCCGTGATGAATCTTGGGCCATGAGCTTCCCACCCAATAAACGCTCTCTGAGCCGTTTTAGACAACGTCAGCGCAAATCCTTGAGTATGGGGGGCATTGTCCTCTTGATATCCTGAGTACAGCAGCATCTCTCCCGAGGTCAATCGTTTCCTGTCCGGACTGTGTCCAGCGGGTTTCACTGACTCCAAGCAGGGTTAGGTTGTAGTTCTCCATCTCTGACGCTACTTGGAATGTCTTTCCTGTCTCATACATGGTCCTGACGTTCCATGTTCAGATGTTGGCTGCCCTGGTTGAAAGGAAGGCGGCGGTCGGCCTTGTGGCTTCCCGAGATTTCAGGCTTTCACCACATGGCGCCATACATCTTCTTGTCGAAGACCCATCTCTTCCCAGGGCTGAGGTGTCGATTTGTTCTTTGGTGGCGTTTTTTTTGTAGCTGTGGTTTGTTTACGGGGTAGGAAAGCTGGCCCACGCCCAACCCTCCTCCTTTATCCGGGCTTGGGACCAGCATGATTTCCAAAAAGGGTCTCCGGGCGGAGTTAAGTATGAATGTAACAATTACATAATTATCGGTTTAGTGCTCTCTGTCTCTCTCTGAGTGAGTGAGTCTGTGTGTGTGTGTGTGTGTGTGTGTGTGTGTGTGTGTGTGTGTGTGTGTGTGTGTGTGTGTGTGTGTGTTCCCTAAAACTTGCTTTTGACATGTGAATAATTTATCCATTCCTTCTTCTTTTAAAAAATTGGGGACACATAGACCTTCAGCTGATCTGTCACAATAGCACTGTGTCAGAGTTCTTGAACTCAGTATTTGCAGGCACTCCTGTTGTCCTGATGTAGTTCTTTGTGGCTGGCTGAGCGCAAACAGGCAGAATGCGTGCATTCTTTAGCTTTCACTGGCTGAGCGCAAACAGGCAGACTGCATGCATTCCTTGGCTTTCACTGGCTGAGCGCAAACAGGTAGAATGCGTGCATTCTTTAGCTTTCACTGGCTGAGCGCCAACAGGCAGACTGCGTGCGTTCTTTAGCTTTCACTGGCTGAGCGCCAACAGGCAGACTGCGTGCGTTCTTTAGCTTTCACTGGCTGAGCGCAAACAGGCAGACTGCATGCGTTCTTTAGCTTTCACTGGCTGAGCGCAAACAGGCAGACTGCATGCATCTTTGGCTTTCAAATTTGACGATTGTCGATAACATACATGTCATCGCTGACACGAATGGATGGAGCACATCCAAAAATCTTTTTGAGTGCTTTTTCACAGATATAATCTGCAGTACAGACCAGCTTTATAAGATAACAGAGATGTAAAGAAGAATTGAAACATAATCCAAGTCTTCATTTTTCGCATAATAGTTGTCATTAAACATTTGATTTTTTGCGTTTGACGGATATTGCGACAATTTTGAACGAGAAGTATCCCAGATTTTCAAATTCATATGAGAAACTGGTATGTGCTTGTGTGTGACGATTTTATATGATAAACATGTACCACTATGTACAGTGGATTGTTTTTCTTAAGGATCCCGCCGCAGTGCCTTTGCACAAAAAATGTCAGCAATTAAAACACTCGCCTGTAACACACCTGTAATAATGTTGTATGTTGTATTACCAGGTACAACAAATACAAATAATAATTCTATTATTGTAAGACAGAATCGGATTGTTCCTCACGGTTTTTTCACATGTATGAAAGAGTCTGGAGGTCCATAAAATAACTGGTAACAGCGGTAAAAACGGAATTGTCTCGAACAGAGGATTTTTATCATGGATCCTACAATGATTTTGTTTGATAAAGGAAATGGATAATAACCCTCGGTAGACACGATCCTTTAAGGGTCCTTGCAAAACGTACGGTAAATATTTCTGATTATGTGATTCAGAAAGAATTTGTTCATGTACCAAAGGACGATTTTGTATAAGCATCTCGTTTGCTCGTGCACAAAATTAATGAGCTGTTGACCGTATCATATAGTTGTTTATGTATGCAAGATTATGTTCCAGTGTGTGTGTTGTGTGTGTGTGTGTGTGTGTGTGTGTGCATGTGTATGTGTGTGTGCGCGCGCGTGTGTATATGTGTGTGTGCACGAATGTACTATGTGCGTGCGTGCATGCATATGTTTATGACTAGAGAACGCAAAATTGTGTGTGTGTGTGTGTGTGTGTGTGTTTCTCTGCTTACATTTTTTAGATGTTGAATTATTAAAAACTTGTAAAGCGCCCTGTAGCCTACGTTGTTAGGGTGGGCGCTATAGAAATTGTCCTCATTATTATTTTTATTATTATATATTCGGTAGAGATGATTTGTCTTTAAAGCTGATTTTGTGATCGCTTTGCAGGACAGTATTTCCAACTTTTTGTGGATCTTGTGATGTGTTGATATGACAGAAAACTGTGATAACAACAATCTGTACAGATTATTATCTTGTGTGGATCCATTTTTCAACGTGAAAATCTGGTTGTTCAATATCAACATGGTGGAAAGAAAATGCAGAGAAGGTTTTCTGATACAAATAAAGATCGGAAACCACTCCACCCCCTCTTCCGCCCTCCTTCCTTCCTTCCTCTGGGATGCTACAGATTCTTTCAGTCTTGAGCAGGTATTGAACCCCAGGCCTTGAACAAGAGTTTAACACCTTACCCACTCAGCCAAGCCAGCCCCAAACTGGGGATGAAAAACAAAAGGGAATGCCGGTCCCCTCAGCAAAGCCTAGAGTTGTCTTTCTTGGAGATGTCAACAGATTAGCTTTCATTTATTTATTTCCTGTTTTGTTTGTTTGTTTGTTTTTTTACTGGCAGTTTAATTCAAAGGTTTTGACTCAAGACTAGACTTTTACACCATGTGGTGATGGCATTGAAATGCCCGTGTGGTTGGCTGGACTTTACTAAAGGTGAAATCATAAAGGAAAAAAAAAAAAAAAAACAGAAAAAAAGGAAAAGGGAAAAAGTACTGGAAGGCCGTTACGCGGTTGCTGCAGGCACAAATGCGGATCAATGGGAAATAACTTTGTCCAATATAAACAAGACAGGTTGTTTCCCTTTGAAGGGCTCTCGTTGAGAGTAATGGGAAATCTGAAGTGGTGGTAGCAGTAAGTGTGAACAAGTGTGCATGCATGTACATAAACCTAAACACAAAGAGAAACCACAAGAGAATGTGTTCTCTCTCTCTCTCTCTCTCACTCTCTCTCTCACACACGCACACACAGATATCCACACTCCCATGCACAAACATCCAGCAGGCATAAACACACAAACAATCCAAAAATTATGGGGAATTTTATATTTGTAAAACAGAAGAATGTAAACATCCATCACATTTTCTCAAAAGACCTGTAATAATGTTGTATTACCAGGTAGAACAAATATAAATAATAATAACTGGTAACAGTGGTAAAAACGGAATGATCTGGTGTTGTAAGAGGCGCAGTGGAGAAGTACCACAACAGATGATCCTGTCAGCAAATGATATATCTACAGAACAATGACAGCATATGTAATTTTCCTAACTGTGCAACTTATGATCTTCCTGAGGCTCCTCTTTACATAGATACAACTAACTTTGTAACTGTGAGTGAGTGTGTGTGTGTGTGTGTGTGTGTGTGTGTGTGTGTCTGTGTGTGTTGGAATGTGTGGTCACCCCTGTTTAAGAGTATAAGTGTGCATATTTACATGTGTCTATTAATGTGTGCATGTGTGTTCTAAATGAAAAGGTCTTTCAAACCCTAGGAAAAAACCCTAACAAAACACAGGGTCTCCAGTTCAAGGACAGTTCAAAGCTTGTCCAGGTAGTGGTCAAGGGTGGGGATGGCGGCTGGCAGACCTTTCCGCTGCCGCACCTGGGTCACAACGGTCCCTGCCCGTGACGCAGGGTCCAGCGGGTCGCCAGGCAGCAACTGCCAGTGGTCAAAGACACACTGGGGAAGGCTTTGCCGCTGGTGTTGCCTCGCAGCTCTTCTGTAAACCCTGCACACAGTCGTGGGCTCATCACGTTCACAGCCTGCCTGACACTGCAGGTACCAACCAAGAAGGCTGAAGACATGCTGGAGACAACTGCAGATCAAAACTCCTGACAAAAAGGAAGTTTTTTTTTCAGATATCAACACATAGAAAATGTCGTTACTGAAACAATGATAATCAATAAATCTCCAAACAAAAGAATGCAGATTCTCTAGCTCTTGAATGACCTCTATCTTTATATGCACATTTAAATTCATTCTATTTCACTTCCTAATAAAGAATTCTTCCTCTGGAGAACCAGCTTTAGGGTATTCTAAAGATTTGTTCTCAATTTGTTTTAGGAGATGTGTTCAATGTACTGAATTTACCTCCAAACAAACACTCCTTTTCTCTATAGGACCAGTTTATATGGATTTCTTAAAGTTATTGTAGAGAGGTTCACTGTACCCTTCACTTCTCAGCAAAGACCCCCTGCTTCAGCAAACCAGTTTTAAAAGACTTCTATGTATCATAAGAGTGAATGTCTTAAGTTCACTATTTTGAACTTTCCTCACAAGTAAGACTGCGTTCTTCAACAGACTCAATTTTTTTTCTCAAGGATTTTCATACCTTGTTATACAGACCCAGTTTATTTTTCTTGAGGTTTTTCATACATTGTTAGACAGACCCAGTTTTTTCCCTTTTTTTTCAGGGATTTCCATATGCTGTTATAGCGAGGTTTAACTGTACCAGTTTTTTTTTTTCCCATAAAGACTCCATTCCCCTAAAAATCCATTTTCAAGGAACTGAACGCCATCATTGTTGCAAGGTTCCATTTTACACCTCCATTTAACTCCTAAGACAGGTAAAGCAAGGTACTACTGGAGGCGTTGACCATTCTGCTACCCAGAAATGGCCCCACATGATCAGCTGGGTTATGATAATAACAATGAAAGCTTCAGAGTGTAAGCTATTCTGCCCTAATTTACTGCCCCCTGATTAAAAAGAAGGTAAAAAATTCAATGAAATGTAGAGAGAACACTAACTCTACATATCAAGAAAATTCCCCAAGTGGCAAATAATATTATATAATACTGTTGGGATCCCTACCATATCAAGAAAAAAAAACTAACTCTACCCAAGAAAATCCCCCAAGTGGCAAATAATATTACATAATATCGTTGGGATCCCTAACATATCAAGAATGAAAAACTTACTCCATATATCAAGAAAATCCCCCAAGTGGCAAATCATATTACATAATATTGTTGGGATCCCTAACATATCAAGAATGAAAAAAATTCTAATTCCATATATCGAGAAAATCCCCCAAGTGGCAAATAGTATTATATATTGTTGGAATCCCTAACATATCAAGAATAAGCAGCTTGCGCCTGTTCTGGAGCTTAAACTCTCACTGCTTAGTTGTAAGAGTTAGCAGTCCAGCAAGAATGTGAAGAACTGGGGTCCTGGTCCCCCCAACGCTTGCAATTAAGGTGTAGAAAGACAGAATCTTTATCATCGAGTTTCGTCTAATACACTGTAGTACACAACTGTCCAACACAAGGTCTTGCAAATATTTTGGATAGTCTGGTAATCAAACACATAACCCAAATAGTTCTGAATCTTTTTCTTGACCAGAAATTCCTTGTTTAAATACTAAGTGTAGCCAAAACTCGAGAAAAAAAAAAACAGAAAACAAAAAAAAAAAAAAAAAAGAAGAAGAAAAAGAAAAGAAACTCAAAGAGAGAGCTACGTACCAAAGCTTTCATTGACGGGCATGAGTGCTCTGATGACACAGAGCGGCGAGTCTGGTGAGCGCACCTCCTCCACAATCTGACCTCTGCGCGTCGCCAGCACTCCTATCACACCTCCAATCACGTCATCCGGGCACTGAAACCCAAACTCTTCTAGTTGCAAAGCGAGGCAACTGCAGGCGGAAATCTAAACACATTTTTAAAAGTATTTCTAAGATTCCACTGAAAAACGTAGACAAATGAATCATAAGACAAAGCGCAATGCGTTTCAACCTCTTAGGTCTTCTTCAGGAAAGATACACAACACTCAGGACAACGAACGTAAACGAGCAATCACTTTTCTTCATCCACTTCGGTGCAAGATGGGCGTTGAATGCTTTTCTATTAATGAGATGCTTAAATATGATTGCGTAGATGTGCAGTTACTGCAGTTAGTGTGCGTGCTTACTACAGTCTGTGTGCAACGCATACCACTCACACGATCAACAATGTTCCACAATATACTCACATCACACAGAGTTTGTTCATCTGAAGTTACATTGAAATGCTAGTGTGAAAAGTTGATTTCTCCCCTTTACCCACCTGGTTCTCACTGTTAGTTTAGGCCAGACTGTCTCAGGTGAGACTGGATTGTCCAACTCTGTCTTGTCTTGCTCTCAGTCCTGTCCTCTTACTGTGTGCTAACGATCTGCCACCCCCCTCTTCTCCCCCCTCCCCCCTCCCCCTGTTACCTCTCTTCTTCCTTTGCTCCCCATCCCTTCTACTTCTATCACTCTCTAATTTGCTGCTAACACTTGTTTTCCCTCTTTATAGTTTACCAGTGTCTGTCTATCTCCTTCCCCTGTATTCTCACAGACTTAACTAATCCAAACACATAACACCTGTATTCTTACAGACTTAACTAACCCAAGCACAAAACACAAGTGTTTTCTTTGAATACACACCTGCACTTCCACCAAGAACACAGGCTCCATCAGTCTGGGTCTGGCCGACAACATAGCGGCTCGCATGACACGGCGTGTCATAGGGATCACCTGACCCCCTCCGCAGTGCGCCGGGTCAGAGTGCACTTTGACGTCTACCAGGTTGAAGCGCACGCCTCTGAGTGGCTCCTCACACAAAGCACCCTGTAGGGAAAGCAGAATTCCATCTGTATTAAACTAGTGTAGACTAGGATTAACAACAAATTTCTGGATTAAACTAGTCTAGACCAATATTAAAAACAAATTCTGGATTAAACTAATGTAGACTAAGATTAAAAACAGTAACAGAAATTAACAAAGTACTCTCATATTTACCACTGTTCTAACTTTCACTCTGCATTCAGCCACTGGTGACTGAAAAATAGGAAAATTCAACTGGAATGCAACAACATTCCACACAGCATGTTTTCGTTTGCTTATCTCTGACAAAAAAAAAATGATTATTGGGAACACACTTAGATAAGAACAGGCGTCACTACGACATAACACCACTGAAGAAGTCAGTCTGGCAGAAGTGCAGCATCTCTGCTGCCTCACTGCCTTCAGATGATGTGAAATTCTATGGGTTTTTGTAAACTGCAGAGACAGGGGCTGCGGCAGCAGGGCTAATGTGGGTGTGGCTGTGATGGAGGGGGTTGAAGTGAGTGGCATGTGAATACTGGCGCCGAGGAAGAGAGAGAGAGAGAATGTGACAGCAAAACAAAAAAAAAGACCTTGGCATTTTCATTTCCCACACGTTCACAGGCCTTTGTTCATGTAGTGCCAGAGAGGTACAATGATTCCTCCCGACTCTCCTTGAATGCCTGCCCCCCACTGGCACCAGTTTCATGAATCAAACATGCATGGCACCCACCAATGGCCTCCAAAGAACTCACAGATAGTCAACATGTCTGATTCTCAGTCCAGTTAAACCGTCATGAAATCTTTGTAACTTGGAACACAATCATTAAAACAAAAAAAAAAATCTATGCACTGAAAGAATCTCAGAACCATTTTTCACTGGGTAAAGTCTCCAACGGACTACTGATGGCATGGAAGTAATGATACCGAGACGGTACTGATGAAAAAGACAGCAATCTGAAAAAAAAACAACAACAAAAAAACTCAACAGTGAGGGTCCAATGATACTGACTGGGTACCAAAACTTAGATAAAAGCAAAGAAAGAATATCCCCCCCCCCCTCCAAAAAAAAAAAAAAAAAAAAAAAAAAAAAACAATGACAAAACACTGACCTCTGAGGACGCCCACTGGAATCCAGCCACAACAGTGTCTCGGATGTCCTGGAGGCGCTGAACGGCGAAGGTCGTGTCCACCAGCATGTTGGGGCCGCTGCCCTCAGGGCCGAAGCACCAAATCTTGTGGGCATGGTTCACATCGAAATCGAAACTGGTGCTGAGCATCTTTCCCCGCTCCTTGACATTCTGGGTCGATGAGATGGTTCCCTGGCACACGGAATTTTGAAATAAGTGTGGTCTATTTTGAGAATATTGAGACACAAGATGGTTGTACTGAACTAACATACTTCTGTTTGGCAAGTTTCTAATTCTTTCCATGTGATCTATCTTTTTCAACATATTAAAAAGAAAATGTTATCCTGTTAAAGGCAGCACACAGAACAATTCTAATCCTAAATATCCTCAGAAAGGCTGAGCTGTTGTTGTGGATATGCAAAATTTGTGAGTTTCCTATTTTTGCTTTGATAATAAATAATGCTGCTTTTGATATCACTTGACAGAACAAGATTTCAGTTCACTAGTTCAAGTGCGCTGGGTCAGTTAGCTTCAAAGTGTGCACTGCTGTTGATGAGAAAACAAGGATGGGCTAAAAAAAAAAAAAAGTTGGCCTGGATCTTCTCCCTCTTTTAAAACAATGTTGCATTGTTGGGAAAATATGGTTGGAATATACATATCTCGCCTTCAATCATTGAATACATGCAAAGTAATCCTTCATGTAATGGGCGTGTGTTTGTGTATGCATGCAAGTGTTTATATAAAGCATGCCCTTAAATTCCTTCCTTGCCTGTTTTTTGCACATGTATAGAAGTCATGAGGGCATGAATGCTTGTCTTTAATGAGTGAGTGTGTGTGTGTGTGTGTGTGTGTGTGTGTGTGTGTGTGTGTGTGTGTGTGTCTGCACATGTGTTTCTGTTAGTGCACTCGCATGTAAGCGTGCATTATGTTAAGTGCACTAGTAGGTATACTCCAGGTTCACTTTCTCGTTTCATCAGCCAGTGTCCAGCACACATGGTCAGCCTACCTCATCAATGGCTTCTGGCAGCCCTTCAGGCAGAGGCTGCGCCGTCATGAACAGTCGGTTATGTTTGTTGTTGGACTTGGCCAGGCACACCTGCTCCGACATGGCGACACCGTCTCACAGTATCGCACCACTGGTTCAGATTTCTGTTGCACGGTCATAGCAAAGAATGATCTCAAGTGACAACAGTAAGGTAAGGGACTGGGAGATCGAAGGCAAAGGCAAAATGATGATCTTGAAAAGGGATGGGGAGAGCGGGGTGCTGGGAAAAAATGGGAGATAATGTTAGGCAAGACTGACAGCTTTCAACATTGACACAGATTAGGGACTGGATACACACACAAAACACAGCAATGTGCAGTTTGGGGCACAGTTAGATATGTGAAGAATGGGAAATAAAACAAAAAAGACAAAAGAAAGAAAACAGGAATGTTTAGGAAGAGTGGGAGACAGGAAAGATGCGAGTAGGACAAAAAGACAAAAAACAAAGGAATCTATGGCAGGAAAATCAGTGATACACAAAAACCAAATTGTTAACGACATGCAGATGGTATATGTATACATAGGTGCAAATACTGCAGACACACACAAGAAGGGCAAAATCAACTTAGAATGACGATAACGCAGCAGAAAAGATTATACTACAAAATGAATAAAATATACATAAACTAAACCATCCTCCTCCCTCATAACATGTGCACATAAATAAAAAAAATGTTCAACATTGTATGAATGTATGTTGTGTATATATATATATATATATATATATAAATATTTATTAGATAAAGAGACATGAGAGAGAGAGAGAGTAAGCAGCAGATGATTCATATCTATCTTTCTATCTATCTGTCTATCTCTCTATGCCTATCTCTCTATCTATAGTAGAGAGAGATAGAAACGAGAGAGAAGTACACAGCAGGCGATGGATAAAGGTGATGAGATCACCATCTTGCTCACCTTGATGGGCACACCTGCGTGCACGGTCTCCAGGTCCTTCAGACAGATCTCCAGGTGCAGCTCCCCAGCCCCGGCCACCACGTACTCTCCCTCATCAGTGGTGCACTGAGACCCAAGACACCCACACTGTCAGTACTCTGTCTGGCGTGCATTCGTATTCATCCGTATGCCTATTCATAGTCTGTTACAATGAATAATCAGTATGATGGAAGAGTTGCTACAATCATATTCTTTTTTCCAACAATACCATACTCACCTATCATTCTTGATCTGAAAAGTGCACTTTGCCCAAGACAATTGTATTTTTTGTTCACTCTACCTGTAGAAAAAGTGTTCTCTGTCTTATTAAGGAAGAAGAAAAATTGAGAGAGAAAAATGTGAATGATGTACTGAAGTAGAACAGCACATACATGCTTTAGAGACCGCTCTTTGAATCATTATTCTGAATCAGTTAACGAAAAGGTGAGAACAACTGTCAACGTTATAAACCAGATTTCAGTCCCTAATACGACTCACTGATCATAACTCTACAACCCATGAATCTTGCATTCAACTACTGCATACTTATTCACAAAACCAAGGACAAGCGACCAGTTTTAGACACACACCTGCACCATCGGGTCTGATTTGGCCAGTCGCCGCCTCATTCCTTCGATCAGATGGCGAAGGTCAGAGGGGTTGACCACGTCCACTGCCACACGAACCACTGGACTCACCGAAAATTTCAGGACCTGAACAAATGAGAATTTGAAAGAGAATATCAATGAAAGAAAGTGGAGAACAAACTTATTACACATTTGCTCATGATGAATTTGAAACAGTGAATATCAATGAAAGGAAAGGGAGGACAAACCTATAATACATTTCCTCATGAATTAATCAGTTAAATTTTTCAGAAGTCCTTATGATTTCAATCAATTTTCTTCTTTTAAAAGTCTACCCAACTGTGCACTGGAAATTCTTATTTTAGAATTGAAATAAAAATGTTTATAAGCATGAGAGCTGAAACTGCAATGGATCTCCAATTATCATTCTGTTTCTCACCAGGTTTATTTTCTCCACATTGTTGACCATCAAAATCTTCTTTTCAAAGAAACAGAAAAACAAAAAAATTTCATCCAGACATTCATTAAATGATACACAGTTCAAATCAGTTACATTGAACACAAGAGAAGAGGCAAAGACATGATAGCTTAGGTCACCTTGATGTTGTGTGCACGTTCATAGGTGGAGATGGTTCCAGTCTTC